>JAXCGZ010020241.1:0-18340 GCA_037179515.1 Halocaridina rubra
TAATTCGAAAACCTTGTAACTGTGCAATAATCTCCTTGTTTTGGCACCGTTGCATAATACCCATTTAATAGATACTAGTATTAAAAAAATATTTCAGCAGGTTAGGTGAGGTGAGCTCTGTCTCCCCATTCATCATTTTTCAAATATAAATTAGCATGAATAACCTTTACCTCAGTCCAGTTCCAGCACCAATAGCGATTGGACATTCTCCTCTCTCCCTCTGACAGCAGTCAACAGTTGAAGCCGACTCCACCCAGCAGTTGAAGCCTACTCTACCCAGCTGATTAAGTCTCCACAACAACCTGGTTCCAGCTCCAGTATTGATAGGACCTCCTTCATCCTCTCTGGCAGCAGTTGAAGCCGACCAAGTTTCTACAAAAAACGAGCCTATCTCTGTTCTCTTCCTTTCTCTTTCACGAGAGCTAAAGAAAGAACAGAAAGATTGCTTTTTTTTTTATTCCGTTTGTGTTTCCTTTTCTGCTTTAGTGAAAATAGATTACCTAATTGTGATTACCTAATTGTGCTTACGGGAAAGAGCCCAAAGCTCGCATCTTCCCGTCTCCTGATCGGTTCCATGTTATACTTAGAGATACTTATCATACCTGCCCTTAAAACTATGGATTGAGATAGCATTAACTACTGTGTGTGTGTGTGTGTGTTCTATAACCCTAAATATTTCTGCCTGCTCTTCCCTCTCTGTTATAAGAGTTGGGAAGAGAAAGGGAAATAGAAAGTCTTCAAATTTCTACTTAGTTTTTATCTCTTTTGCAATAAGTAGTTGAAGAGTCTTCCTACCAGTGTAGTGATTTCCTCCTCCTCCAATACTTTCCTGATCCGAAGTGGATGTTTCTACAAAGAAAAAACGAACCTAAGTATCTCTCGTTTCTTTTCTTCCTCTCTCACGAGAGCCACAAAAAGAAACAGAAAGATTGTTTTTGTTTTGTTTTTGTGTTCCCGTTTTTGTTTTAGTGAAAACAAGTGACACTGTGTTCTATAACCCTAAATATTTGTACCTGCTCTTCTCTCTCTTTAATAAAAGTTAGGAAGAGAAAGGGAATTGGAAAGTCTTTAAATTACTACTCTGCTTTTATCTCTTTTGTGATAGGTAGTTGAATCCTTTTCCTACTAGTGAAGTGAATATCTCCTCCTCCACTACTTCCCTGATCTGAAGTGGAAGTTTCTACAAAGAAAAAATGAACCTAAGTATCTCTGTTTTCTTTTCTTCCTCTTTCACGAGAGCCAGGGAGAGAAACTGAAAGATTGCCTTTGTTTTGTTATTTGTGCTTTTGTGTTGTTTTGGTTTAGTTGAACACACATTATTGTGTGTTCCATAATTCTATAGAAAGTGTTCAAATTTTAATTTTGCATTTATTTTTCTGCTTGCTTTTCCCTTTCTTAAGAGAGCTTGGAAGTGAAATAAATAGACCACTTGGTGCTAAGCATACTTTGGAGTGTGTCTCATAGCAGAGGTGATCTATTGCATATTTTCTGTTTGCACTCCCCTCTCTCACGAGAGTTGGGAAGAAAGATAGAAGACTGTTTTAGTGATAAAGTGTTGTAGTGTTCCAATTAACTGAAGTGATGCAGCCACAAGGCCCATATATTTTATTAAGCAAAATTGACAAACAGTGCAAGTGATATAATATACGTTGTTAAATCTTTGGATATCCATGACTAGCTGTTAGTCATGGCCTCTACAGCTTCTCCTGCTCTCCCCCCAAGAGGGGGAAATGGAACTCGACCCCCCTCAAGAGGGGTGGATGGTTGTGGGGAAGAAAAGGCCAAAGATGGCCTCTGGCAGCAGCCAAGAAAATGCTGCTGCCCCAGATTCCCTCTAGCCCCGAAGACCGATGCCATTTTGAGAGCCCATATCAAAGTTTAAAGTCCAGATTCCTTCCATTAAAGAGGCATATGACCTAATTAGAGAGTTGGAAGACCAACTCACCGAGTTTGGCTGCAAAATTAAGCCTAATGTACAGTGTAAATTTATCATCCACCCATCCTCAGTAGAAGCTGCAGAGAAGATCCACAGTCTCAATTCACCTCATTTGGCAGAGATGAACCCTGTCCAAAAAATAAGGAAATATATCCTCATTGGCTTCTTAGTTGCTTGATCAGTTGACCTACTAACCAAGCAAACATATATTACTGCTGCCTCATGTTGCTCCTCCAAAATAGAGGGCCATACCATCCCCTCCAAACAAGTTCTGGTCCACATCTGTGGTCCACTTCCTTCTCAAGTAAACCTCGACATCTGGAGCAAATTCAACTTAAGAGACTACACTCCTGAACCACTGAGATGTTTCTGGTGTAAAAAATTTGGGCACCATAGAAATACTTACCATCTCCCAGAGAGATGTGCAATCTGCAGTGGGAGACATTCCACTGACCGCTGCCTAAATAAATTCAAGGCCAAAGACGCAACAGTCGCCATGTGCCTAAACTGTAAGGGAAACCATCACGCATGGAACAACCGCTGCCCAGATAAGCTGAAGAGGATTCCTCTCAGAGTATCTCCCTCTGCCCCTGCCACCAATCACACCACCTCCAACTTTACCCTGGTTCCTCCCCCCACCTCCAATCCTAGGCAAAGGCCCCTCCCTGCCTCACTCAGATCCAACCTCCCCACCCAAAACCCACCACACAACACTAACCCAGCTCCTAACACACATATCACACCTCCTACAGTTCCCACCCCTACACCAACTCCATCCACCCCATCACACAACACTCACACTCCTACCATCCCCCAAACAACACTCACACTCCCAACATCCCCTCACGCAACACTCACACCAACACCTCCACCCCATGCAACACTTAAACATGCAATACAGTCACATGCAACACTCAGACCACACACACATCCATTCACCACACCAGGTCCTGGGACCCCAGACTTAGATCCCATACCCCCACACCTCAACAGCCTATCCAAATACCATCCTCTGCCTCCTCTTCCCAACAAAAAATCCATCTTCACAGTAAATGAGCTCACGAACCTTCTTACTCAAGCCATACTGGCAGCTGTTCGACTCCACGAAACAGAAGCCTCTCCTCAAGATGCCTAAAATCAAGTCATCAAAGTAGCCCACTCCATCATTGCCCAAGCCCTCGTCTCCAGAACCCACCATCAGCCTCAACAAACCATCATACCTACCACCTCCACATCCTTAAATCATCAAGATGTCTAATCTTGGGATCCTATATATATATATATATATATATATATATATATATATATATATATATATATATATATATATATATATATATATATATATATATATATATAGTTTATTGACAAAATATTACAAAAGTATTACAACAATATATTAATTTTTTTCTTTTTGCACAAAATAGCATAAGTAATGGAAACAATATTTTGTCCATCAAAAAAATCTTAGCCTAAAGAACAATACAAATATTCCCACAAACTTACCAACAAAAGTAAATAATCATATTTATCTTAATGCCTAATTCTGAAATACAGTTAGAAGAATAGAATACATCCAAATATTACAAATTAACCTATACATACAAAAAATCAATGCTTTCCTTATTACAAGGTTGAATCTCTTCCTTATCTGTACAACTTTAGTACTTCATAAATATACTGACACAACTCGGTAATATGAAGCTCTTCATTCAAAAGTGATTGGACACTCAGATAGCTTAACATATTATATTTTTGTCTCACTGGTTGGGAGAAAGGACACTCAATTAGCACATGTTTTTCACTCTGAACTGCCATTTGATCACAAGCACATACTCTCATTTCTCTTGGTGTTCTGCTCCACCTTCCAGTCTCTACACGCAACTCATGAGACATTACTCTTAACCTTGTGAATGCCATTCGCAAATAATCTGGTACAAACTCTTTGCTACTATACACTTTATGTACTGTCAACTGACTATTTAAAATTTGTCTATATGTAAGATATTTTGTGGCACCTTCGGGTTTATTCAGTATTACAGATTTTATTCCACTTAGAGCAGAAGCTTCCACATTATTTGCAATATATGAATTTAAAAATTGATAACCAGGTGTATTTTCCCGTCTGCAGATGTCAAATACCACATAGAAAGGCTCTTCATTGTTAACCTGTTGCATTTTTTAGGTTAAAAATCCCCTTCTTCTTTCATTAACTTCATGTACTAAAGTTTCCAAACCACTTTCTATTAAACATAAGGATATTGGAGTGTTGTTTCTCACTCCCAATAAACACTTTACTGCCATGTTATAAAGTTTTCCATGCAAGCTAAATTACTTGTGAACCAACTCTCAGAGCCATACAAAAGTGAAGAACTCAAAACAGCTTTAAAAACTTTAACCTTATATGCATAGGGCATACTCATGTTATTTATGCAGAATATACTAAACTTATTGACTGTTGCCGTACCATCGATTTCATGCTGTTCAAGTACTGAGTGCATATTTGCATCATCAGTAAACCATGCACCTAAGTACAGACACTTTTTACAAGGTACAACATCTTGAAGGCATTGCCAAAGCTGACAACATAGATGTCATCATAGTACAAGAAATCCCGTGCACAGAGCAAAAAACTCCAAAAATCTCAGGATACAAAGGATTCTACCAGCACTGGTCTCCAGGGAAGAACAGAGGCAGCGCCACCTTCATCAAGAATAACTTGTTAGCCAAGGAAATAACCCGACCAGTCTTTTGCGGAGAAGATGTCCACGTCCTCGCTGTTAACATCAAACTTCAGGGCAGCTGCATAGATCTGAACAACATTTACAGACAACACAATGGTGGCTTAGACCTAACTACCCTCTTCAGGCTAGCCAGTCATCGTGACTTGGTAATAGGAGGCGACTTCAACACGCACCATCCAAGATTTAGGTATGTCCTCCCTGACTGGCAGTGCTTGCAGGCCAGCGCAGACCTTGGCTGCTTTTGAGGACATTAAATGATGCACCATGGTAGAGACCTGACATCCGACGAAGGACCGCTTGTCGCTGGCTGCATTTATCGCACAAGTGTTGAATTTCAGGTCCAAAGGTTAGTTTGCAGTAAATGATTACACCCAGGTATTGGTGCTTGGTTATCCAGTCCACAGGCTTGTTGCCTATGACCAGCTAAGTGTCTGGTCTCCATTGGTGGATAGGAAGAGCCTTGGTTTTGTGGGGATTAATTTTAACTCCGAGAGAGATGGAGGCTTGGTGAATCTTCGTGAGGCAGCGCTGGTCTTATTGGAGCTTCTGTCACCTCTTGTGACGAGAGCAATGTCATCCAAATAATTGAAGAGTTTGGCTCCATGTAGTAGTGCAATGGCCATGAGTTTTTCCATGAGACAATTAAAGAGGAAGGGGTTAAGGATTCCACCTTGGGGGGTCCCATTTTAGTGGTTTTTGTAGGTGGAGTAGTGCCCTTCTACTTTGACTCGTGCATTACGGTTTTGTAGACTCTGCTTGATCCATGAGAGAAGGTTTCCTTTGATCAGTTTTGCGACAAGAGCTGAGAGTATTGCTGGCACATTGACTAGTCCAAAGGCCACCTCTAGGTCTAGGAAAATGATGCATCCACGGCAGTTGTTGATATATGCTAGCATGGAGGCTATACATTCTGAGGTGCCTAAGCCAGGCTGGTAGGCAAACATGTCTTCTGGGAAGGGTGGGCATTTTCTGCAGACTCTGTTAAGTACCACCTTTTCTGCCGTCTTGCTCAGGCAGCTTAGGAGGGAGATGGAGCGAGGGTTGTCAGGGTAATGTGGTTTTGGGATGGGCTGAATGTCTGCTCTGTTCCATGAAGCTGGTCTGATTCTTCGTGTGTATATTGAATTGATCAGAGAGAGCAGAGCAAGCTCCACATGTGGCCTCATATTTTGAATCATTGTGTATGTGATTCTATCAGCACCTGGGCTTTGTTCTTAGAGCTTTTGCTTACTCTTAGTAGCTCAGTCAGAGAGAAGGAGACATTTGTTTCATCTTCAGTGTTGATGGCCTCTTCTATTTCTTACCATCTTGCAGTGGTGAGGTCCTGAAGAGTTGTTCTGGTGGTGATGGGGAGCTGGTTGGAGCTTGCTCTTTTCATAAATTTGACGGAGGTCTGCTGCTGCCCTACAAGGATCCCTGCGGGGAATGGTTTTTGAGAGGTTTGCCTTTAGCAAAGTGGTTAATGCTCCTCCACATCTGGCCCACAGAGGTGTGAGCATCTAGGGTGGAACACCATTCTAGCCATTTTTTCCTCTTAATGTTGCGTGTCTCTTCATGGACATGTTCTTTGATTGCCTGGAGAGTGCGGTAGGAGTTTTCAGTGCGACGTTTCCTGAGTATTTTCCGGATGACGTTGAGGCAGTCATTGAGTTCTTTAACTCTGTCCCAGTAGTACCATCTGTCCCGATGAGTGGTGTGTTGTGGCTTACAGAGGGGGATGGAGGAGTTTGCTGCAGCTTGTAGGGCATTGACTAGCTCGGCCTCTGCTTGGTCGATGTCTTCGGATGGTGTGTAGGCTGAAAACCAATTGCTGAGGTGCTCCTGGAATCGGCCTCAGTCGGCCTTCTTGAAATTCCATCGAGGGGGAGGAGCATGGATTTGGAAGATTTCAGGAATTGGCAGCGTAAGATGGATCTCATAGTGGTCGTTTGTGACCAGGGAATGAACTCTCCATGTGGCGTCTTGCCTTAGGATGTTGAAGACAAAACTGAGGTCCAGTATTCCACTTCTGTCATGAGTTGGCTCATCATTATTGAGAAGGGAGACGTTTTCTTGGTCGTCCAGCAGGCTCATGATGTGCCTGCCTGCAGCACAGGGCTGCTCATACCTAAATCTTGGATGGTGCACGTTGAAGTCGCCTCCTATTACCTAGTCACGATGACTGGCTAGCCCGGAAAGATTAGTTAGGTCTAAGCCACCATCGTGTTGTCTGTAAATGTTGTTCATATCTATGCAGCTGCCCTGAAGTTTGATGTTAACAGCGAGGACGTGGACATCTTCTCTGCAGAAGACTGGTCGGGTTATTTCCTTGGCTAACAAGTTTTTCTTGATGAAGGTGGCGCTGCCTCTGTTCTCCCCTGGAGACCAGTGCTAGTAGAATCTTTTATATAATGAGATTTTAGGAGTTTTTTGCTCTGTGCACTGGGTTTCTTGAACCATGATGACATCAATGTTGTCAGCCTTGGCAATGCCTTCAAGATGTTATACCTTGTGTCTGAGACCCTGGGCGTTCCAGTGTAGGATCCCGAGCTTAGACATCTTGATGATTTAAGGATGTGGAGGTGGTAGAAGTGGTGGTTTGTTGAGGCTGATGGTGGGTTCTGGAGACGAGGGCTTGGGCGACGACGGAGTGGGCTACTTCAATGATTTATTTGTAGGCATCTTGAAGAAAGGCTTCTGTTTCTAGGAGTCAAACGGCTGCCAGTATGGCTTCAGTAAGAAGGTTGGTGAGCTCATTTACTGTGAAGACAATTTTTTTTGTTGGGAAGAGGAGGCAGAGGATGGTATTTGGATTGGATGATGAGGTGTGGGGGTATGGGATTTAAGTCTGGGGTCCCGGGACCTGGTGTGATGAGCGTATGTAATTACCTAATTGTGTTTACGGGAAAGAGCCCAAAGCTCGTATCTTCCCGTCTCCTCATCGGTTCCATTTTATACTTAGTGATACTTATCATACCTGTCCTTAAAACTATGGATTGATATAGCATTAACTACCTCCTCGCTTAGCCAATTCCAATTATCAACTACTCTTACACTGAAAAAGTGTTTCCTTACATCCTGCAAAGAAGTTTTCTTACGAAGCTTCAAACTATGACCTCTAGTTCTAGAGCCAGCCATATCAAAATATCGATCCCTATCCACTCTATCATAACCATGAAGGAATTTAAAGACTGTCACCATATCCCCCCTCAATCTTCTAGCTTCGAGTGATGGTAAGTCTAATTCCCTCAGCCTCTCATCATAACTGAGATTGCGTATTTCTGGCACCAGTTTCGTGGCATGTCTTTGAACTTTTTCAAGCTTAGCTATGTGCTTTTTCAAGTGCGGATTCCAAAAGGGGGCTGCATATTCGAGTTTTGGCCTCACATAGATTACATAAATATTTCTGAACATTTCCTTGTCCATGTGCCTGAAGGCTACCCTTACATTTGATAAGAATGCATATGCTGCCCTTACTATGCCATTTATATGTATTTCTGGAGACAAATCTGCCAGTATGTTTACTCCTAGATCTCTCTCATTTTCTGTCTCTTGAAGTTGTACTCCAGCCACCGAGTAGTCAAGCTTGGGCCTTCTTGCACTTGTACCCATTCTCATTACCTTACATTTTGAAGTATTGAATTTCATTAGCCACTTTTCTGACCACTCATGCAGATTATTTAGATCCTCCTGAAGTTCTCTACCATTGTTTTCGTTTTTTACTTTCTTCACAATCTTTGCATCATCTGCAAACATATTCATGAATGAATTTACAGACTCTGGTAGGTCATTTACATATACAAGGAACAAAAGTGGCCCTAAAACTGAACCCTGTTGAACTCCACTACTAACTCTTCTCCATTCAGACACTGAGTGTCTTACTCTAACCCTCTGTTCCCTTCCTTCTAAGTAAGTTTTTATCCATTCCAAAACATTTCCACCTATTCTAGCCATTGATTGCAGCTTCCTAATAAGTTTCCCATGTGGAACAGTGTCAAATGCTTTCTGGAAGTCTAGGAATATGCAATCTGCCCAGCCCTCTCTTTCCTGTAAGATTTGGCTTACCTCATCATAAAATTCTAATAAGTTTGTTACTGTTGATCTACCTTCTCTGAAGCCATGTTGCCTCACTGACAAAAAGTTGAAGGATTCCAAGTGAAGAGAGATATGTTTCCTTAGTAGTTTCTCCATAACTTTGCAAACTATGCTGGTCAAGGAAACTGGTCTATAGTTCAGAGCCGTATCCCTCCTTCCCTTTTTTAAGATAGGTATCACATTTGCTTGTTTCCAGCATCTTGGAATCTCCCCCAACTCCAGTGACTCCTTAAATATGATACTTAGTGCCACTGATATTGTGTTTGCGCATTTTTTAAGCACATGAGGGGATATGTCATCAGGACCTGTAGCTTTATGAACATCTAAATCCATCAGCGCTTTGCATACCTCTGTGGCTGTAAGGTTGATGTTCTCTAATACCGGCCCTTGAGCTTCTATCACTGCAATCTGAGGGGGTAGGGTATTTTCTACTGTAAATACTGACTGAAACTCCTTGTTCAATTCTTTGCAGATCTCTTCATCCGTCTCAGTGATGCTTCCATCCGCTCTCTGTAGCCTTAAAACCTGTTCTTTTGCCTTCAGTTTTCCTCTGATAAAGCTGTGGAAAAGCTTGTGATTTTCTTTAGCCTTCCTGGTGATGTCCCTCTCATAGTCTCTCTCTGCCTCTCTCCTTTTACTTAGGTAGTCATTTCTTGCTCTTTTGTAGGTTTGCCAGGCATTTATGTTTTTTCTCCTCCTATACCTTTTCCAGCATTTGTCTCTCCACTCCTTAGCTCTTTTACACCCATTATCGAACCATTTCTCTCTGGCATGAATTACACCTACTTTGGTGACAGGTATGCAGCAATCTACTATCTTCCCATATTTCTCACAAAAGATGTCATACATTTCTTGTACAGATTTGTTGTAAAATAAGGTTCTCCAGTCAATAACTGCAAAAAGCTTATTAATTTTGATGTAATCGCCTTTCTGATAGTTCCTCCTCATGTCCTCAGTGCCTCTACTCTCAGGAAGAATATCTTCAATGATATACTCCATCAACAACACACAGTGGTCACTCTTTCCAATTGGTGGTTCATACTCAATTTTTTCAATATCCAACATATTATCTGTGAACACTAGATCAAGTAGTGATGGCTCATCCCCACCCCTGGCCCTTGTTGGTTCCATTACATGTTGGTGTAGGAAATTCCCTTGTACGCAATCTAGGAATCTTGCCCCGAATGAGTCCTCACCACTGTGTGGGTCAAGAATTATCCAATCTATCTCTTTATGATTAAAGTCTCCCATAATCAAAATCCTACATTTTTTTTCCCGTGCCATGTTAACAACTGAGTTTATGACTTCAATAGTACCTATATGACTTTCCTCATAAACTTCAAGCCTATTTTGGTTCCTTGGTGGCTTGTATACAGCAGTTATTATAATGCTCTCTGATCCAGTATTTATGCGAGCAACAAGAAATTCCTTGAAATCACTTTCTATAGCCAAGTTTATTTCTTCGACTTGAATCCTTTCACTTATGAGCAGTGCTATCCCTCCACCAGTCCTCTCAGATCTTTCAACCCTTAGTATTCTGAAACCCTTAGGAAAAACTGTGACACTGTTTATGTCCTTACTCAACTTAGTCTCTGTAATTGCTACTATATCTGCCTTACTGTTGTGAATCCTATCTTTCAATTCTACTGCCTTACCAGCTAATCCATCAGCATTTGTGTATAACAATCTTAATGAGGCCCCATCCCCTGATCTTCTGTCATTATCTTCTTTATCTCCCCTTTGTCTGGAAGAACTCTGTAATGAAAATTTTTCTTCTCTTCTTCATTTCTTTCATCATTTAACCTTCTTGCCTCTTACAACAAGGTTTTGATCTTTCCCATCTCTTCCTGTGTTCTGTATTGTCTAATGAACACTTCTTTGAATTCTTGAAGGTCTTTTAGACTTTTGTTTCTCAACAATATTTCCCTACATGTTTCCCCTCTCACAAAGGTTACTTTTGTTGGTCTCGGCTTTCCTTCCCTCGAATATTTACCTAGTTGGTGTATGTTTACAATATCTTCAGGACCACATACTACTCCAAGCTTTCTTATCAGGTCTACAACCCTAGCTTTATTTTCTTCAAGTCTCCCTGCCATGTTGGCTCCTGGGACTCGCTTATGCCTGAGATTACCACTGTCTTCTCCTTATCAAGTGCCTGTCTGATGAGTGGGTTTGCCCTTTCCATCACAACGTCTTTCATTTTTTCGATTACTGTTTCTTTATAGTCAACTGTTTGTATGTTTTCCAGTGCCACCACCTTTACAGCCTCTTTTACTGCCACATTCCCCTTTAGTGCATCAGCAAAGGAAGTTTTCATGGCATCATTTTCCATATTCAGCTCCTGGAACTCTTTTCTGAACTGTTCAATGTTTTCCTTAATCTGGACATTCCAAGCAGCAATCTCGTCTCTCTCAGAAGAGAGCAGTGAACTAACATCTAATTCCTTTAGGTTGTCATTCACTGTTTGTTTTTATCTTCTTGTTTAGAAAGTCTAGATTCTAGTTGACTCTTTTCCCCTTCCAGCTTCTTTATTCTTTTTTCTAGTTCCTTTCTCTCCTGCCCTTGTGCTTTATTTGCTTCCTCCAAAGATCTTATTTGCTCTCTGAGTGTTTCATTCTCTTTCATTTCTCCATCCATATTCTGAATTTTATCATCAAGGCTTATAACCATTTCCTCTAAATTCTTGATTTTCTGTTTGAGTCTCCTGATGGCTACCCCTCCTACCGACCCATGGATGGGAGAGGTTTGGGACAGAGATGGCGTCATTTTTATGTTCTCCCTCTCACAGAATATAGAAAGAAGACGAGAAAGAGGAAAAAAACAAAGAGAAAAACTTTTAATTAGGCTTCACACCGAATTTTTATATCTCCATTTAAGTGCTATTTAGTGACTCAGTTTATCTCTTTTCTGGTAACACACATCTTAACTTAAAAACTTGACCATGGTAATTTAAGGATAAAAAGAAAAAGAAAAAAAATGCAACAAAACAAAAGTCAAACCTGAAGGAAAAATTCGAACCTGTGTCTGAGGTGGCACCCACCTGTTTCTGCTATATATTCTTCCTAACTGATAAACTCACTTGCTAACCAAGGTATGTTATCACAAGATTAGACTTTACATTTAACTCAATACATATACAAAATAAAAACAAAATAGTAAAAGAGAAAGCTAAAAGAAAAGCAAAAAAAAAAATGAAGAAAATAAGACAGCTGTACTACTTGGCAACTTAACTCAGTACTGTTGACAGGTGGATATTTGTTTTTTTTTTTTTACTTATTCAATTATTTCGTGTATCAAACTAACTAACAAGTTAATATAAATGGGAAGGATACTGATTTTAACAATATATAGAACCACAGGATCAGGTAAACAGCTTAAGAGCTTTCCCCAGTTTACACAAAAAATTAGGTAATGTGATGTGATGGCTTCACCTCTGGCAACTCTTCTAAATTTCCTTCAAGGCAGAACTGGACGGCAGCTTCTCTCTCCCCTCACGAAAAATGTTCTCAATTTTTTTTCCTTTAATATTTTGGACGGTCTCGTCATACAACAAATATAAGTTTTGTACTCACAATACTCTGCAGGATTTCAGATTTAGGGATATTATGTGTGTGTGGTCTGAGTGTTGCATGTGACTGTATTGCATGTTTGAGTGTTGCATGGGGTGGAAGTGTTGGTGTGAGTGTTGTGTGATGGGATGTTGGGAGTGTGAGTGTTGTTTGGGGGAAGGTAGGAGTGTGAGTGTTGTTTGATTGGGTGGATGGAGTTGGTGTAGGGGTGGGAACTGTAGGAGGTGTGATATGTGTGTTAGGAGCTGGGTTAGTGTTGTGTGGTGGATTTGGGTGGGGAGGTTGGATCTCAGGGGGCAGAAAGGGGCCTTTGCCATGGATTTGAGGTAGGGGGAGGAGCTGGGGCTATGATAGAGGAGGGGTAATTGGTAGCAGGGACAGAGGGAGATGCTCTTTGAGAAATCCTCTTCAGTCTTTCTGGGCAGCGGTTGTTCCATGCGTGATTGTTTCCCTTACAGTTTGGGCACTTGGCAACTGTTGCGTCTTTGGCCTTGAATTTATTGAGGCAGCGGTCAGTGGAATGTCTCCCACTGCAGATTGCACCTCTCTCTGGGAGATGGTAAGTATTTCTATGGTGCCCAAATCTTTGACACCAGAAACATCTCAGTGGTTCAGGAGTGTAGTCTCTTAAGTTGAATTTGCTCCAGTTGCCAAGGTTACTTGAGAAGGAAGTGGAACACAGATGTGGACCAGAACTTGTTTGGAGGGGATGGTTTGGCCCTCTACTTTGGAGGAGCAACATGAGGCAGCAGAAATATACGTTTGCTTGGTTAGCAGGTCAACTGACCAAGCAACTAGGAAGCCAATGAGGATATATTTCCTTATTTTTTTGGCAGGGTTCATCTCTGACAAGTGAGGTGAATTGAGACTGTGGATCTTCTCTGCAGCTTCTACTGAGGATGGGTGGATGATAAATTCACACTGTACATTAGGCTTAAATTTGCAGCCAAACTCGGTGAGTTGGCCTTCCAACTCTCTAATTGGGTCATATGCCTCTTTAATGGAAGGAGTCTAGACTTTAAACTTTGATTTGGGCTCTCATTATGGCATCGGTCTTCTGGGCTGGGGGGGATCAGGGGCAGCAGCATTCTCCTGGCTGCTGCCAGAGGCCATCCTTGGCCTCTTCTTCCCCACAACCATCCACCCCTATTGAGGATGTCGAGTTCCATTTCCCCCTCTTGGGGGGAGAGCAGGAGAAGCTGTAGAGGCCATGACTAACAACTAGTCACGGATATCCAAAGATTTCACTAGATATATTATATTACTTGCACTGTTTGTCAATTTTGTTCAATGGATCACCTCAGTTATGAGTCTATTTATTTCTCTTCCAAGTTCTCTTAAGAGAGGGAAAAGCAAACAGAAAAATAAATACAAAGTAAAAATTTGAACACTATCTATAGAATTATGGAACACACAATAATGTGTGTTCCACTAAACCAAAACAAAGGCAATCTTTCCTTTTCTCTCCCTGGCTCTCGTGAGAGAGGAAGAAAAGAAAACAGAGATACTTAGGTTCATTTTTTACTCTGTAGAAACTTCCACTTCATATCAGGGAAGTAGTGGTGGAGGAGAAATTCACTTCACTGGTAGGAGGAGGCTTCAACTACCTTTCGCAAAAGATATAAAAGCAGAGTAGTAACTTGAAAACTTTCCAATTCCCTTTCTCTTCCCAACTATTATTAAAGAGAGAGAAGAGCAGGCAGAAATATTTAGGGTTATAGAACACACAGAGTCACTTGTTTTCACCAAAACAAAAACAGGAACACAAAAACAAAACAAAAACAATCATTCTGTTTCTTTCTGTGGCTCTCGTGAGAGAGGAAGAAAAGAAAAGAGAGATACTTAGGTTCGTTTTTGCTTTGTAGAAACTTCCACTTCGGATCAGGAAAGTAGTGGAGGAGGAAATCACTTCATTGGTAGGAAGAGGCTTCAACTACCAATTGCAAAAGAGATAAAAACTAAGTAGAAATTTGAACACTTTCTATTTCTCTTTCTCTTCCCAACTCTTATAAAAGACAGAGAAGAGCAGGGAGAAATATTTATGGTTATAGAACACACGCAGTCAGTTATTTTCACTTAAGCAGAAAAGGAAACACAATTGGAATAAAAAAAAAAACAATCTTTCTGTTCTTTCTTTAGCTCTCGTGAAAGAGAAAGAAAGAGAACAGAGATACTTAGGCTCGTTTTTTGTAGAAACTTGGGCGGCTTCAACTGCTGGCAGAGAGGATGGAGGTCCTATCACTACTGGAGCTGGAACCAGATTCTTATGGAGAGTTAATCTGCTGGCTAGAGTCGGCTTCAACTGCTGGGTGGAGTCGGCTTCACTTGTTGGCTGCTGGCAGAGGGAGAGTGGAGAAGGTCCAATCACTATTGGATCTGGAACTGGACTGAGGTAAAGGTTATTCATGCTAATTCATATTTGAAAAATGATGAATGGGGAGACAAAACTCACCTAACCTAGCCTGTTGGAAGATTCTTTTTAAACTAGTGTCTATTAAATAGGTATTATGTAACGGTGCCAAAACAAGGAAATTATTGCACAGTTACAAGGTTTCGAACTATCGTGGCTTGAAAAGTCAAAAAACACGTTGATGTAATTACCTAATTGTAATTACCTAATTGTGTTTACGGGAAAGAGCCCAAAGCTCGTATCATCCCGTCTCCTCATCGGTTCCATTTTATACTTAGTGATACTTATCATACCTGTCCTTAAAACTATGGATTGAGATAGCATTAACTACCTCCTCGCTTAGCCAATTCCAATTATCAACTACTCTTACACTGAAAAAGTATTTCCTTACATCCTGCAAAGAAGTTTTCTTACGAAGCTTCAAGCTATGACCTCTAGTTCTAGAGCCAGCCATATCAAAATATTGATCCCTATCCACTCTATCATAACCATGAAGGAATTTAAAGACTGTCACCATATCCCCCCTCAATCTTCTAGCTTCGAGATTGCGTATTTCTGGTACCAGTTTCGCGACATGTCTTTGAACTTTTTCAAGCTTAGCTATGTGCTTTTTCAAGTGTGGATTCCAAAAGGGGGCTGCATATTCGAGTTTTGGCGTCACATAGGTTACATAAATATTTCTAAACATTTTCTTGCCCATGTGCCTGATTGTTCTGATTTTATGTCACGGACTCCCTTTACTACCAAGGGCTAGGACGGTTGCCTTCTTGCGAAGGACTTGTTTTGGCAGATGAAATCGTTACCCTGAGTGTATGCCGTTGCTAACCTCAGACCATGACGGGGCGCAAACATTCGACCTGACGCCTCAGAGTCGCGGACAGTACCGCTTGAGCTATGGTGACTACAGTGTTATTGCGATTGATATGCCATTTTATGCTGTTATGGGTCATATTGAACCCAATGGAGATTAGCTCAAATACTGAACTTCAAATCTAAAATATTTTACAGTATGAAAGAGCATAGATAATAAACATAATTTTTTCTTAACATTTTTAAGATCCTTGATTATTATTTGGTATAAGGCAGAATTGCAAAATTTTTTGCAATTATTGCATAACATTTTAATATCTTATTATATTTAAATTAGAGTAAAATTGTGATATCCTAAAATCTGTTGCATATGTATACTATATAATAAAACTACAAAGTTTTGATGGATAAATAATCCGATATATGTTAAGTATGATAGGCTATGATTCAAGGAAATTTATGAACAATTTTCATCAAGGTTTTTCAGACTATGTTTATTAGCATGAGTCATTTTATTCCTTATAAGGGGAGTGGCTGATCTGATTCTTTGGGAAGATAAAAGACAGAGGAGGGATTCCAAGTTCCCTCATTCCGTCCTATTTAGTCTACTCTTACTACATACAATAGAACCCAGAGGAGGTATTCTAACCCCCCCTCCATCATCACGGTACATACATATGCACATGCCTCATTCCCCCTTGTAATGGGGGTGGCTGAGCCAAGAAATGTGCATTCACCACGATCTACACACATCTCAACCACTCCTCTCAGTTCCTTGGGGATAAAGGGTTGCACCATATCCCCCCTTCCACCCATTTTGGGTCATCCACAAGGTAGGCGGGCAAGGATAGTCTACGATGCGACCCGACAACTGCAGCTGGTTTAACCCCACTGCTTCATCACACCAGTCCACCACAATTCACTGAGCTAGCAGGTGCGAGAAATCCCTTTGGGCCGCGTCATATATGCACAGTCTTCCCTCACTGATTTCTATGTATTGCAGAAACTCTTCCCTGTTCCGCTGACACTCCACGTGCATTCAGTGCTCTTTTCACGCCATCCATCCATCTCATTCTAGGTCTCCCTCATGACCTAACTCCAGTCACTTCTGCACTCCACACTTTCTTCACTATTCATTCATCACTCATCCATTCCACGTGTTCAAACCATCCCAACACTCTCTGATCTAACCAATCTGACAGCTTCATTATATGTAATATTGTAGGCGTAGAACTTCTGTTGTATATATCAACCCCGTGAGAGTAGACAGACCATGGCGGACCAGTAGGAGAGTTGTTTTGGGGCTGGAAGAAATCTTCAAAAAATAAGAGAAATCTTCAAGTTCTTAATGGGGTTAGTAGTCTCATAAAATGTTTTAGTAAGATGCCTTTATTTGAAAAGAAGAGAAAGGCTAGGATAGGATAGTTGTGAAGAAAGGATACTTGATGGTGCCCCACAGGAACCACTAGGAAGGAAGGGTGAAAGAGGAGATAGGAAGCAAAAACAAATTTATGAATATAAAAGATGAAAAATAAATGGATGAACAAAAACATAGAAGGAAAAGACTTTGCTGATGACCAGCAAGGAGCAAGGATTCCATATTGGAACCACAACAGCGTGTGCTGGACTCACGCTGGAGAGGTTGAGGGGAATGTTCTCACCTCTTTAGCTCTTGGCTTGACTCTGAACCGATGCTAGAGATCAAGATGGTGGGTACTGGATAATAATGTTCTGTAGGCTCTCTACATAGTTCATTGCTGCTCTGACTGTGGTGCTAGCAGTTTGATGGGCATTTGCGTCAATGCTAGGAGTACCGGGCCTCCAGTCTTCTGTCGTATTTCAGAGAACAAACAAACAAACAAACAAACAAACAAACATTTATTTCCATTTTGTACAATGGTTATTCAACATTAATAGTAACTTATAAGTAGACATGTAATTAAACTAATAAATAAGAGGGTTAGACATATAGTTAAATTAAATGTAGCTTTCATAGAAAATAATAATGCTGTAATAAAAATGTTAATAATAATGTTAATAATAAAGTAGTAAGTATGCCACTAGATACAGGATCATTATTATCGGCATCATTTCCATATTTGTTTCCTTACAATGAGAATAATTAGTTCTTAATGAGCAGCAACTATTTGAAAGCTGTGAAGGAGGATGCATTTTTAAGATGCTCTGGAATATTATTCCAGTGTGTTGGCCCTTTGATAGTGATCATCTTTGAACCTGCTTCTGTGTTTGTTCTGTGAATAAAGAGCTCACTGCTCTGTCTTGTGTTGGTTCCCTTTATATCCCTGACTGTTTTTAAATCAAATAGCCAGCTAGGATAATGATGGTCCAAAATTTTGAATACAAAAACATAAATAGCATAAGTGACCTTATTTTGTGCCCGCAGCCACCCAAGTTTATTGAGAGCTGGTGTGATGTGGTCATATTTTCTTATTCCTCCCAGGGCAACTCGAGCTGCAAAATTAATAAGCTTCTGTATTCTGTTTATCTGAGTCTTAGTGGTAGCTCCCCAAACAGTTGTGCAGTAATTAATGTGACTTAGGGCTAGAGATTCAACAACAGTTATTCGAGTGGTAGTCTCAAAATTGTCTTTTATATGTGATAAGTACATTAATGTTCCTGTAACCTTTTTGCATACTTTATCTATGTGGGAATCAAACATGTGGTTATCAAAGTGAATTCCTAGGTTTTTGACTGTTTTGCTAGGTGTGATAATATTGTCGCAAAAATTAATTGCTGTGTTTTCTGGAATTTGTGCTATGTGGAAACTTGAACCAAT
>JAXCGZ010020242.1:0-18306 GCA_037179515.1 Halocaridina rubra
TAATAATAAGTCACATTGTACTTAATGTAGTTTGTTTCTTTATCCATATACACTCATATTTGCAATTAATAACTGTTGATGTCTTTAATATAGGAAATATTTGAAAACACATATGAAAGAATAATACAATACTAATGTACTCTCTCTCCGTCCATTATTGATTGTATGTTATGCATGGCATTATGATTTTTTTCCTTAGAGTTTATTTACCAATAAGTGTTAGTTGCCTTATGTTGATGTATTTTACTTAGACCTATAAAGAGCTTATGATCAAAATCACTTTTGAATATTGCGAATGCGTATGGCTGGTGTTTTCTCTGCAGCGACCCTGGCTTTCTTCTCCTTTCCTTGTACAAAATAACATTTATTTACGGTGATGATAACTTACAGTACTTGGCATCACTGACTCATAGGCAGTCCGCATGCAGCTTACATAGAGATAGGGGATAGGCCTGGTCTCTCTTACTCTTGATGACATGGTGGTGTATGATGGACTGACTATATTTAAACATTGTGGAGATTTTATTTGTCTGACAATAAAGTTACTCAGGTCTACAGAGTAGAAATTTAGAGATAATGTCTACTCTTATGTCTCTCTAGTGTAGAAAATACCTAATTAAATCGGTTTAAAATCTATCTCAGTCAATAGCTATTACCCTTGGATATTCCGGTTCCGCTCCCGGTTTTACGTCACGAACTCCCTTTTCTACCAAGGACTAGGACGGTTGCCTTCTTGTGAAGGACTTGGTTAGGCAGATATAATCGTTGCCCTGAGTGCATGCCCTTGCTAACCTCAGACCGTGACGGGGCGCAAACCCTCGTCCTGACGCCTCAGAGTCGCGGACGCTACCGCTTGAGCCACGGTGACTACTGTAGAAAATACCTAAACGAAATCAGCTTAAAATCTATCTCAGTCAATAGCTATTACCCTTGGATGTATAAGAGCAATAATGTTTACAGAAAACATCTGTTATTCAGTGGTCAAAAATGAGTGTAAACATAGTGCATTGCTTAACAATGCCAGGTAGTTACATGGTTATGAGACATATTTAGAACTGCAAATATATGTGAAAAGAAAGTGTTTAACTAGTTTAACTAAAACTCATATTTACACATGTTTGTTAATGTTATCTGGAATGTAAAAAAATATAAAGAGGATACATATTCTTGATTAGAAAGAAAATATCAATAGCTAATATAACACCTGAATAAAGGAACTGGGAAAAAATTCATCGTCTGAGATAGAAAACTAAGAGCAGAGGATATCAATTTTAACAATAACGGAACGGCAAATGAATTGCAGGAGCGCCTTACCCAAGACCTTCTTGGATGATCGCTGGAACAGCCTTCGTGGGGGAAATATTTTCCACGATGGCATCCAGTGCATAATGGCTGTCCAATTGTAAAAATTTGTTTGTGTCTGCTGTTCGATGCAATAACAGGTTAGCTATTCTATCCACGTCCTAAAAGGAGAAACAGTATAACTTTAAGGAAAACATCCGTTGTACAGTAATAGTACACTTGTGCTATATTATAAATAAAATTTATTTTCATGACTATTTTTCTATATCCAAGTGTAACTGGCCTGCAAAAATATAAGGAAATTTAGTGTTTGTACAAGATCTTTTGAAATTTCCATTAGATTTTATTATTCCCACTTGTAAAAACTATAAGAAATTCTTGTAATATGTAAATAATAACACCTGTGGCTGTTTTTTTTTTTCTGGGCTATTACGGTAATTTTAAGAGAAGTTGGATAATAAGAGTAAAAGTTTTAAGAAATATGCAATACTTACTGGTTCCATATTTCTCTTCATGGTGTCGAAGAGTTTGGTGATTGCCTGAATAGAAGCGCGAGACACTTGTGACCGAAGATTTTTCGCCTGCTTCAGAAGTGCCAAATTGACATTGTGCAAATCAGTCTGCAAGACTTCCGGGTGATGCTCTATCAGTCTTACTATGTCCTGAATTCCTTCCACTTGTCTCTCCCTGAGCCATGAATATATATATATATATATATATATATATATATATATATATATATATATATATATATATATATATATATATATATATATATATATATATATATATATATATATATATATATATATATATATATATATATATATATATATATATATATATATATATATATATATATATATATATATATATATATATATATATATATATATATATATATATATATATATATATATATATATATATATATATATATATATATATATATATATATATATATATATATATATATATATATACATATATATATATGTACATATATATATATATATATATATATATATATATATATATATATATATATATATATATATATATATATATACATATATATATATATATATATATATATATATATATATATATATATATATATATATATATATATATGAATCATTTTTTTACCCCGACCGGGACCTAGGACTTATGATTACTAAGTCAAGGCGCTACCACTACACCACAGAATGTTAAAAGGAATCCAACCTTATAGCTTATATCTGCTATACTTAGGAATGAACGCATTCTAACTGAATGCCACTATGTTCATATTACAGATTCCCCAACCTCACTCGTGGCTTCATTTTAGCATTTAATTCAATTCCCAATCTCATTCTGGCCATGAAATAACCAAATAAGCACATTATATATGTGAAAACATGAATCATTTTTACCCCGACCGGGACTCGGGTAAAAAATGATTCATGTTTTCACATATATAATGTGCTTATTTGGTTATTTCATGGCCCGAATGAGATTGGGAATTGAATTAAATGCTAAAATGAAGCCACGAGTGAAGTTGGGGAATCTGTAATATGAACATAGTCGCATTCAGTTAGAATGCGTTCATTCCTAAGTATAGCAGATATAAGCAATAAGGTTGGATTCCTTTTAACTTTCTGTGGTGTAGTGGAAGCGCCTTGACTTAGTAATCATAAGTCCTAGGTTCGATTCCCTGTCGGGGTAAAAAAATGATTCATGTTTTCACATATATAATGTGCTTATTTGGTTATATATATATATATATATATATATATATATATATATATATATATATATATATATATATATATATATATATATATATATATATATAATGATTACGTATCGTAAAATGCTTTTCATTGACTAATTACCATAAAAAATAAGTTTTTTAAACACTATTATTAAAAATTTACTATTTTAATTTCCTATATTAAAATTATGCACTTTACTTAATGTAACAAAATAAACATATTTTATATGACATGCTACAGGGCGAAATCAGTGTTATTACAACATAATATGAAGACTAAAATGATATTGAACTGACCAGTCATCTGATCCTATTAATTGATGACAATTTTTGAGAGCTTCTTGAGGATTAGCAAAAGGTTCCAGATGGTTCTTAAAGCACGAAGAAGAGGGTTTAGCGGTAGATCTCAAACCCAGAGAAACGATACTCATGGAAAAATCATCCGAAGACCTGTTGTAACGTAGGAATAAAAGAAAACATTCACTTTTATATCTAAGAAAGGATGAATAACCATATTTTTACATTTTCATTATGTTTCTGGCCTTGCATATATATATATAGGTACTCTACCAAGACATTTAGGTTTAATAAACAATTAATTTGGCGATAACGTGATCCACATCGAATAAATACGATGTCTAAAAGTCATTGCTAGAGTTAGGAAAGCTTCGCATATCCATATGAGAACTTGAGTTCCTTCACAGTCACTTTCTCGGATGTATAATAATAATAATAATAATAATAATAATAATAATAATAATAATAATAATAATGATAATAATAATAATAATAATAATAATAATCCCAGGGGGTAGTTAACCCCTACTAGGCGTGTCCCTTAGATGGCGGATGAGGGAAGCTCTTAAATTTTTGAGAGCCATGGACCAAAAACCGTTGTCGACACGCTTGCAAGCCGGACGTTGTATTTCTCTGCACGTGAACCCAATAGAAGCATCAACGGATGGACCAGAGATGTTGAAACCGGGCGCAATATCTCGATGACGAAACGAGCTCAAAATAGATTACGATATGGAATACTCAATGTAGAAACATACAAGGACAAAGAAGAAGAATTGTTAGATTGGATGAAGGAGAGAAGACTGGACATATTGGGAATATCAGAAACCAGACTGAAGAACAAGGAAAGCGGACTGGATCTCGGAGATAACTATACCTTACTATATAGCGGAATTGAACTGGGAACCGCAAAGTATGGAGTAGCAGTCCTAATTGGAACAAAGCTACCATAAGTATCAAAGCTTTGAAATTAGTAAATGAAAGAATTATGAGTATTTCTCTTCAAGTGAAGAGAGGAAGAATGCATATCTTTCAGGTGTATACACCACAACAAGGATTAACCAACCAGATCAAAGAACAATTCTACGAAGAACTCGAGAGTGAAACTGAATTATTACCAGATAATGAAAACATATTCATAATGGGGGATTTAAATGGAAGGGTAAGCCTAGACGGAACAAATGTAGGAAATGTTATCGGTCCTTTTGGTGAAGAGGCCAGAAATGATGATGGAGAGAGATTTATTGATTGTTGTTTATTGCATAATATGCCTATCATGAATAAATTTTTCAAACAACATGATTCGCATAAATTTACAAAATATCGATGGAACAGGAATACAGGACAATTTAATCAAAAATCGATAACAGACTATTTCCTCTCATCGGATAAAAGAATCTTCAATAATGTAAAAGTTCTACCAGGAGATTCCATGGATTCAGACCACAGACTGGCAATAGCAATAACAAGACAAGAATGCAAAAGACCCCCAATAACAAACCGGACAAAGAAGATTAAAATTGAAAACCTGAAAGATGCTTCTCATAACGAACAATTTGCACAAAAGTGTGAAGAGATTGAATTGGAAGGGAATGAGTAGGACATTTCTGAAAAGTGAAAATACTTAGCGCTGAAAATGAGAGAAGTGTCAGAGGAAACTATGGGCGTAAGGATGGTGGGTGGCACCAGAAAAAGGCAGACCCGTTGGTGGACTGAAGAAATGAAAATAGCAGTTAAGAAAGAGACAAAAAGTCTGTCAAAGTGGCCGAGACATAAAACACCTGATACTAGACTAGAATATGTGATAGAAAGAAGAAATGTTGATAGCCTTAAGAGAACACTTAAAGATGGAGCATAGAAAGATTTGTCGGAGGACTTGAAAATAGATTTCACCAGAAATAAAACACTTATATATAAACTGAGTAATAGTTTCAGAAAGCCAGTAAAAAGAAAAAAGACTATAGTTGACGACAATGGCGAGGTTATAAATAAGCCAGAGGAAATCAACAGCAAATGAACAGAATATTTCACCAATTTGTTAAATGTCCCTCAAGCTGGTCCGAAAGATATGGAAGATGAGATAGAGGTCGTGATAGATCCAGAAGACATGGTGACCATGACAGAGATGAAGGATGCACTGAAAACAATGAGTAATGGGAAAGCATCCGGTATAGATGAACTACCGATTGAACTCTTCAAGGAAGCAAGTGAAAATATAAGAACATATTTGCTAGACATCATCAACCAATCCTTATTAGAAGGTATTGGCTCTGAAGATTGGGGTAAGCAAACCATTTGCCCATTTTTCTAGAAAGGAGACCCAACAAAATGTGAAAACTATAGAGGCATTTCCTTGATAAATCATGCAGCCAAATTGTATGAAGGAATATTAGAAAGAAGAGCTAGGATTATCACTGTACCACAACTTGGAAAATGTTTGCATGGCTTTCGAAATAGCAAAGGTACAACAGATATGATATTTTCCATTCGAAAACTGATGGAAAAAGCCTGGGAATTCGATAATAAGTTGTGCATGATTTTCATTGTTCTGCACAAGGCTTTTGACTCTGTACCTAGAAAAAGATTGTGGCAACGCCTACTAAATTATGGAATAAATGGTCAACTACTGAAAGAAATCAAGAGCACGTACAGTCCATCCATAAGCAAAGTAAGCACAGAGTATAAATATGAAATATGGTTTGAAATAACATCTGGGGTGAAGCAGGGAAGTGTTTTGTCACATTTGTTGTTCATAACCTATATGGACAAAATCTTGACACAAGCAAACAACCAACAAGAAACACCAACGAGGACATTAGCCAACGCAGATGATATTTGCCATTGGGAAACAAGTAGGGATGGATTGCAGGAGGCGGCGGAGAGATGGGATAGGGCACTTGAAGGAGCGGGAATGAAGATGAATAAAGTGAAGACTGAAGTCATGGTATTTGGTAGCGGAGAAGAGATCCTAAATATAAGTCTTAATGAAACTACACTCCCACAAGCAAAAGAATTTAAGTATCTTGGAGTAAAGATTAAATCAACTGGAGGTATGCACGATGAGATCACTGAAAGACTCAATAAATACTGCAGACAATTCCACATGCTCTACTCATTGTTCAAAGAAAAACATATCCCAGCAGAAATTAAGAAACTAGTCTACACGACTGTCCTTATACCAACATTAACGTAGGGAGTTGAAACTTGAACATTGACTACAACAGACATGAGTAGATTAGTAGCTGCAGAAATGAAACCTATCAGACTTATACTCGGTAAAACACGAATGGATAGAATAAGGAATGAAGAACTTAGAAGAAGACGAAGAGTGGTATCATTGGAAACAAAAATTGAGCAAGCTAAGTTGAGGTGGCTGGAATATGTACAGAGAATGGAGGAAGCAAGAATTCCAAAACTAGCATTCAAATGAACACCAGACGGAAGAAGGCCCACAGGCCGCACACGAAAAAGATGGAGGGAGAGTATACAAGAAATCTTAACAAAATATAGAATGGGAAGACTGAATAGATTGGAGGAAGAGGATATCTTCCGGGACAGAGCGGAATGGAGGAGATGCTCCGCACTGACAGGCTAAAAAGCCTACCTGTGGGAGGAAAGAAAGAAATAATAATAATAATAATAATAATAATAATAATAATAATAATAATAATAATAATAATAATAATAATAATAAGAAGAAGAAGAAGAAGAAGAAGAAGAAGACAACAGTCATCATCATCGTTATCATTATTATTCTAAATCACTAAAACGCCATCACTGAGTCTCATTTTGAGAATTCCCCAACTGCCACAGAGAGGTCCTACAATTAAATGGCAGAGGATCATCACCACTTCAGAAACGTTCCATGTGCACTTGGAGGCAGTCAGTATTGCACCTCCATTCAGACAAACTAAACGAAATAGTTATCACAACTCATCATAAAACAGTATCTACATGCAGGACATATAAAAAAAAACAGTGGCGACTTACCATATGATGGAATTTACTCTTTGGTTATATTATGAATTGGGATATACACAGAGACCATAAAATAGAGAAATCCTGATAATATATGACACAAAACAGTACTGGAAGGAGATCGATGCAATATGAAAAAATGAAGTGATGTCTCTATACTGACTGCAAAAACATTTTTGATGGCAAGAAAGGAAGTAAAACAGGTCAGGCACAAGCAGAAAAGCAAATTTGACAAAACGAGCGATCAATGTCGGACATTCATAGGATAAGCAAAGTCAGTCCAAAAGGGTGGCACATGCAACGACAACTTTTTAAGCGTAAAATATAAAGACATAAGAGAAACAAACTTCTGTTTCTCTAAGAAGTGCCGTTTATGACTCTTTTTAGGTATTAGACGCATACTTTCATATACACAAGAAAATATATAGACGCTCTTAAAGGCACGCCATGCTATGTAACTCTAATCACAAAAGGGATCTTACGCAATATATACTGGTAATTAGTTGAAGCACAGACTACTATTCCGCTCAACCTAAGTTTAAGCTCAAATCACCTACTGAATATCAGTAACATTATTATCAAACTCCTACTACCACTACTTTCAATATTACTACTAGTACTACTACTTCTACTGCTGCTACTATACTGCTAATAATAATAATAATAATAATAATAATAATAATAATAATAATAATAATAATAATAATAATAATAATAATAATAATAATAATAATAATAATAATAATAATAATAATAATAATAATAATAATAATAATAATAATACACTCTAACAGTCATATTTGGTATAAATACAACACCTTGCTGATACTTATTTTTGAAATGGTTGGGGCAAAGCCATTTGATGAGTGTATTATAACAAAGCAGTAGTCATATTTCCTAGGCACAGAAACCCAACAGGCCAAAATTACTTTAGCACCAGAGAGGTGACGTAAGCCATATTTCCAACCCAGGGATTCTGTGTTTCCTATGTAGGAATCTCATTGATTCAAGTAAAGGAATTGACAGGTTAAATTATATTAGCTGTTAGTGTTCTACATTATACAATGACGAGTTATGAAACCTGAGATTTACCAGGTATACGATAACCACACTCAATCTATGATAAGCTAAACACAAAAATAACATCGAGAGAGTATTTGTACTCATCATACAAATGATTTTTTATCTGGCACTGAAGCCCAAATGCTCTATCTCGGGTTTCATTCTTTGAAACCAATCTTTAAAATATTGTACATTACATATGTGGATTCTGCTGTAGTGCAAAAGCATAATGACCTTAGATAATAATCACATCACTGTAAGTGCAAAGCGTCAAAAGAACTAGTTAATGTTAATAAATGGCAAAATGCATATTTATTTATAGCATAATGGGACATTCTTGTACAAACATTTCAATAGCTGCTATATTAAGAAAGATATCCATTAATATATACCGGTGCTTCCCAAAATTAACTCTCCACCACAAGCTCACACACTGTGGATAAGACTGTAGTTTGATGAAAATAAACATCCTAAAAAATAATCATAAAAATATTGAACAACCGAACTCTTGGGTTATTTTATGTGAAATCAAGATGTTTACTTCTTCAATCCTCAGTCTTATTGTCACTTGACAATCTCACTCATTTTTTTTTTTTTTTCAGCTACTGGCCTTGAATCGCCCGTATTTTGAGGGGCTAAAAGTTGTTTTAGTTGGGGGCGATTTTGACCTAATCGCTCCGGGGCTGAGTGGTTCAGAGCCCGCGGTGTAGGTTGTATACTTGCTTTCTTGGCAAGAACTTCTACCTTGGCAACATGTCTTCATTTGAACAGATAAAGTAATGACAGTGATTAATTTCTAAACGGGGTTCAGAGATTTTCTCTCCTAATAATCTATGGGAATAATAGCGATTCTGCATTACGAAGAACATTAGCAGTGCTTGATACACGACAAAAAATTACGGATAAGTACTCTTGCAATCTAACTGTCTGTACCCAAATGGATTAAAATGTATGTTTATTATTTACGCAAAGTAATATCATTAGAAAGATATAAAAGCTGTTCCCAAACTCCAGTTTTTAGCTCAAGCACACACACACGCACACACACGTACGCTCGCACACACACACACGCATATATATATATATATATATATATATATATATATATATATATATATATATATATATATATATATATATATATATATATATATATATATATATATATATATATATATATATATATATATATATATATATATATATATATATATATATATATATATATATATATATATATATATATATATATATATATATATATATATATATTTATATATATATATATATATATATATATATATATATATATATATATATATATATATATATATATATATATATATATATATATATATATATATATATATATATATATATATATATATATATATATATATATATATATATATATATATATATATATAGCATTACTATAGCAATCACTCAGTTAGGAAGAGAGGTAGCTACCAAGATTGCAAAGAAAGCACAAGAAATCTAGGAGACGTTATATACAACTCGGTAACGACATGACAGCAATGCATCTCCAACCATGTGAACCACACGATGCTTTTCCCAGCATAGTAACAAAGACCAAAATCACAAATTCAAAGAATATGCAAAAAGTAAGGAATTAAATCAGTTTATGCTTACATCATCTTAAATATAATGAGGGTTAGACAAAAGCCTCCAGTGCTAAGACAACAACTATATCATAATAAAGTCTATTTGTTGGTTTATGGTCATCTACAATTCGCATTAGTGCTTGCCCAAATTTACATCTTGATGATCAGCAAATGAGTGATCAAATATATACCATTAAACAACTTAGTAAAACAATTTATGTATCACATTTTGAGTTAATGAAGTTAAGTAAAGGAATAAAAACGTTTTTTTTTACTATCCAATCAGTATTCTCATTATAGGATATACAGCAGTGTGAAAGCACTCCACTAATAGGCCATCCGGAAACCATAAGTCAGAGAGCTGAACATTCATTGCTAGAACTTGTGATCTATTAAACTAAAATATCGAAGTGTCTGCAACACAGAAAACAGTTCTGTAACAAATAAAAGGGTAGAAATTGCAGATCAAGAAAATTTAGAGATAATAGCAAGATTCAACTCAACTCTTAGCAAAAGATCCAGTTATCAACAGCGCCATTAGAAAATTCTAAGAAGACATCTATTAAGATATAGCATACGCTTTGTAATAAATAACAGATTTCTTGTAAAACTGAAAAATAAATCATATGATATCTAATAATGACCACAAAATATGGTGGACACAGAACTAAAAATCAATCACTGGGGTCACTGGACGAGACCTTACAATATAAAGTTGAGACAGCCTCAGTAAATTAGAGGACAATTTACAGTATTAAATCGAAAACACTGAAAAAGACAGTTGGTCATCAACCATCTAGCGAGGAAGGGTTTGCTAGCCTACTCATACAAGTTCCCTCATGATAAAAGTAAGTGCCCTGTAGTGGCGGGCACAGTGCCCTGTGGTGGCAGGCACAACATCAAAGAATAGCCCTAACGTATTCCCTGCCTGTCGTAAGAGGCGACTAAAAGTGGATGGGGCGAGGGGACTGGGAATCCCCCCTTGTATTAACCTCCTGCGAGACGTCAAAGAAGAAGGGGAGTAGAGGGGAGAATATACTTCTCCCCAAACTCTACTTTTGGGGTGTCAAAATGTGCGTGGTTGTAGTACGATAGAGAGCAAAAGATGTGAGATTGGATATATGTTTGGCAGGAGGAGGATGGATGTATTGGCATTGTACGAGACGAAGATGAAAGGAAAAGGAGAAGTGGCATTTGGTGATGTGACAGGTAGGGTG
The DNA here is from genome assembly GCA_037179515.1 of Halocaridina rubra. Lineage (NCBI taxonomy): Eukaryota > Metazoa > Arthropoda > Malacostraca > Decapoda > Atyidae > Halocaridina > Halocaridina rubra. The sequence goes on from JAXCGZ010020242.1 coordinate 11,238, forward strand.
TCTGAGGTTGAAAGGGGGAAAGCGAGAAAAGCTGTGGCATTATTGCTGAGTGAATGGATGGTAAATAAGGTAGTGGAATAGAAAGAAGTATCATCTAGGCTGCTGTGGGTGAGGGCTAGGATAGGTAGGGATTGTTGGGCTTTTGTTAGTGCGTATGGGGCCAGGAAGTGAGAGAAGTGAGGAAGAGCAGGATGAATTCTGGAATGAATTAACTAGGTGTGTAGATGGTCTGAGTAGAAGGAACTATGTAGTTGTGTTGGGTGACTTGAATGCCAGAGTGGGTGATGGAGAAGTAGAAGGTTTTGTAGGAAAGTGTGGATTACCAGGTGGGAATGATAGTGGCGAGAGACTGTTAGATAAGTGTGTGGAGAAAGAGTTGGTGATAAGTAGTAGTTTTTTCAAGAAGAAAATAATAAATAAGTATACATGGATGAGATTGGCAAATGGAAGAGTGATATAAAGACCATTGATGGATTATGTGTTGGTAGAGTGAAAGATGTGAATGCATTTAGGGGTGTGGCTGCTGGGATGTCTGATCATTATTTGGTTGAAGCAAAAGAGTGGGGAAATATAGTGGGGGTGTAAAAGGGAAATGGTGAAGGTGGAAGAGTTGAAAAAAGCCAGAGTAGAGACAGGAATATCAGGACAGGTTGAGAGTGGCATATGACAGGGTGAAAGAAAGAGAAGTTGGGGAGTTAGGGGAGGAATGGGGGTTGATGAAAGAATGTGTTGTGGGACATGCAAGTGATGTGTGTGGAAAGAGGTTTGTTGGAGGTGGCATGAGGAGGGGCAGCAAGTGGTGGAATGAAGGGGAGAAAATGAAGGTGGAAGAGAAAAAGAGGGCTTTTGAGGAATGGCTGCAGTGTAAAAGTAGGGAGAAGCATGAAAGATATAAGGAGAAACATGTGGACACCAAGCAGAAGGTAGAGGAAGAGAAGAGGTTGGCAAATGTTAGGTGGGGACAGGATTTTACCATGTCATATGAGGAGAATAAAAAGAAGTTTTGGGAAGAAGTGAAGAGAGTAAAGAAGGGTGGATCGAGAATGGAAGAGACAGCGAAAGATGTGAATGGACAGATGTTAAGAGGACGATGTAACATGGGCAGAATATTTTGAGTGCTTGCTGAATGTTGAGGAAGATGGAGAGGCAGCAATATTGCCAGTGGGGGGTGTTCAAGTGCCAGTAATGGGAGATGAAAATGAGAGAGGGATTACAAGAGAGGAGGTGAAAAGGGCATTGTATGAAGCGAAAGCAGGTAAAGCAACTGGAATGGATAGTGTGAGAGCGGAGATGTTGAAAGAAGGGGGTGTGACTGTATTGGAATAGTTAGTGAGAGTGTTTATTATATGCCTTATGTTGTCAGTGGTGCCAGTGGAATGGGTGATTGCTTGTATAGTACCCCTATACAAAGGTAAGGGAGATGTGTATGAATGCAGTAATTTTAGGGGTATAAGTGTGTTGAGTGTGATAGGAAATGTGAATGGTAGGACAATATATATATATATATATATATATATATATATATATATATATATATATATATATATATATATATATATATATATATACATACATACATACATACATATAACAGAAACAGGTGGGTGCCACCTCGAACACAAATTCGAATTTTCCTTCAGGTTTGACTTTTGTTTTTCTTTTTCTTTTTATACTTAAATTACCATGGTCAAGTTTTTAAGTTAAGATGTGTGTTACCAGAAAGGAGACAAACTGAGTCACTAAATAGCACTTATATGGAGATATAAAAATTCTGTGTGAAGGTAAATTAGAAGTTTTTCTCTTTTTTTGTTTTCCTCTTTCTCGTCTTCTTTCTATATTCTGTGAGAGGGAGAACATAAAAATGAAGCCATCTCTGTCCCAAACCTCTCCCACCCATGGGTCGGGAGAAGGGGTAGTCATCAGAGGACTTAAACAGAGAATCAAGAAGTTAGAGGAAATGGTTACAAGCCTTGATGATAAAATTCGGAATATGGATGGAGAAATGAAAGAGAATGAAACACTCAGAGAACAAATAAGATCTTTGGAGGAAGCAAATAAAGCACAAGGGCAGGAGAGAAAGGAACTAGAAAAAAGAATAAAGAAGCTGGAAGGGGAAAAGAGTCAACTAGAATCTAGAATTTCTAAACAAGAAGATAAAAACAAACAGCTAAATGACAACCTAAAGGAATTAGATGTTAGTTCACTGCTCTCTTCTGAGAGAGACGAGATTGCTGCTTGGAATGTTCAGATTAAGGAAAACATTGAACAGTTCAGAAAAGAGTTCCAGGAGCTGAATATGGAAAATGATGCCATGAAAACGTCCTTTGCTGATGCACTAAAGGGGAATGTGGCAGTAAAAGAGGCTGTAAAGGTGGTGGCACTGGAAAACATACAAACAGTTGACTATAAAGAGACAGTAATCGAAAAAATGAAAGACGTTGTGATGGAAAGGGGAAACCCACTCATCAGACAGGCACTTGATAAGGAGAAGACAGTGGTAATCTCAGGCATAAGTGAATCCCAGGAGCCAACATGGCAGGGGAGACTTGAAGAAAATAAAGCTAACGTTGTAGACCTGATAAGAAAGCTTGGAGTAGTATGTGGTCCTGAGGATATTGTAAACATACACCAACTAGGTAAATATTCGAGGGAAGGAAAGCCGAGACCAACAAAAGTAACCTTTGAGAGAGGGGAGACATGTAGGGAAATATTGTTGAGAAAAAAAAGTCTAAAAGACCTTCAAGAATGCAAAGAAGTGTTCATTAGACGATACAGAACACAGGAAGAGATGGGAAAGATCAAAAACTTGTTGCAAGAGGCAAGAAGGTTAAATGATGAAAGAAATGAAGAAGAGAAGAAAAATTTTCGTTACAGAATACTTCCAGACAAAGGGGAGATAAAGAAGATAATGACAGAAGATCAGGGGATGGGGCCTCATTAAGATTGTTATACACAAATGCTGATGGATTAGCTGGTAAGGCAGTAGAATTAAAAGATAGGATTCACAACAGTAAGGCAGATATAGTAGCAATTACAGAGACTAAGTTGAGTGAGGACATAAACAGTGTCACAGTTTTTCCTAAGGGCTTCAGAATACTAAGGGTCGAAAGATCTGAGAGGACTGGTGGAGGGATAGCACTGCTCATAAGTGAGAGGATTCAAGTTGAAGAAATAAACTTGGCTATAGAAAGTGAGTTCAGGGAATTTCTTGTTGCTCGCATAAATACTGGGTCAGAGAGCATTATAATAACTGTTGTATACAACCCACCAAGGAACCAAAATAGGCTTGAAATTTATGAGGAAAGTCATATAGGTACGATTGAAGTCATAAACTCAGTTGTTAACATGGCGCGGGAGAAAAAATGTAGGATTTTGATTATGGGAGACTTTAATCATAAAGAGATAGATTGGATAAATCTTGACCCACACAGTGGTGAGGACTCATTTGGGGCAAGATTCCTAGATTGCGTAAAAGGGAATTTCCTACACCAACATGTAATGGAACCAACAAGAGCCAGGGGTGGGGATGAGCCATCACTACTTGATCTGGTGTTCACAGATAATGTGTTGGATATTGAAAATATTGAGTATGAACCACCAATTGGAAAGAGTGACCACTGTGTGTTGTTGATGGAGTATATCATTGAAGACATTCTTCCTGAGAGTAGAGGCACTGAGGACATGAGGAGGAACTATCCGAAAGGAGATTACATCAAAATGAATGAGCTTTTTGCAGTTATTGACTGGAGAACCTTATTTTACAACAAATCTGTACAAGAAATGTATGACATCTTTTGTGAGAAATATGGGAAGATAGTAGATTGCTGCATACCTGTCACCAAAATAGGTGTAATTCATGCCAGAGAGAAATGGTTCGATAATGGGTGTAAAAGAGCTAAGGAGTGGAGAGACAAATGCTGGAAAAGGTATAGGAGGAGAAAAAACATAAATGCCTGGCAAACCTACAAAAGAGCAAGAAATGATTACCTAAGTAAAAGGAGAGAGGCAGAGAGAGATTATGAGAGGGACATCACCAGGAAGGCTAAAGAAAATCCCAAGCTTTTCCACAGCTTTATCAGAGGAAAACTGAAGGTAAAAGAACAGGTTTTAAGGCTAAAGAGAGCGGATGGAAGCATCACTGAGACGGACGAAGAGATCTGCAAAGAATTGAACAAGGAGTTTCAGTCAGTATTTACAGTAGAAAATACCCCACCCCCTCAGATTGCAGTGATAGAAGCTCAAGGGCCAGTACTAGAGAACATCAACCTTACAGCCACAGAGGTATGCAAAGCGCTGATGGATTTAGATGTTCATAAAGCTACAGGTCCTGATGACATATCCCCTCATGTGCTTAAAAAATGCGCAAACACAATATCAGTGGCACTAAGTATCATATTTAAGGAGTCACTGGAGTCGGGGGAGATTCCAAGATGCTGGAAACAAGCAAATGTGATACCTATCTTCAAAAAGGGAAGGAGGGATACGGCTCTGAACTATAGACCAGTTTCCTTGACCAGCATAGTTTGCAAACTTATGGAGAAACTACTAAGGAAACATATCTCTCTTCACTTGGAATCCTTCAACTTTTTGTCAGTGAGGCAACATGGCTTCAGAGAAGGAAGATCAACAGTAACAAACTTATTAGAATTTTATGATGAGGTAAGCCAAATCTTACAGGAAAGAGAGGGCTGGGCGGATTGCATATTCCTAGACTTCCAGAAAGCGTTTGACACTGTTCCACATGGGAGACTTATTAGGAAGCTGCAATCAATGGCTAGAATAGGTGGAAATGTCTTGGAATGGATAAAAACTTACTTAGAAGGAAGGGAACAGAGGGTTAGAGTAAGACACTCAGTGTCTGAATGGAGAAGAGTTAGTAGTGGAGTTCCACAGGGTTCAGTTTTAGGGCCACTTTTGTTCCTTGTATATGTAAATGACCTACCAGAGTGTGTAAATTCATTCATGAATATGTTTGCAGATGATGCAAAGATTGTGAAGAAAGTAAAAAACGAGAACAATGGTAGAGAACTTCAGGAGGATCTAAATAATCTGCATGAGTGGTCAGAAAAGTGGCTAATGAAATTCAATACCTCAAAATGTAAGGTAATGAGAATGGGTACAAGTGCAAGAAGGCCCAAGCTTGACTACTCGGTGGCTGGAGTACAACTTCAAGAGACAGAAAATGAGAGAGATCTAGGAGTAAACATACTGGCAGATTTGTCTCCAGAAATACATATAAATGGCGTAGTAAGGGCAGCATATGCATTCTTATCAAATGTAAGGGTAGCCTTCAGGCACATGGACAAGGAAATGTTCAGAAATATTTATATAACCTATGTGAGGCCAAAACTCGAATATGCAGCCCCCTTTTGGAATCCGCACTTGAAAAAGCACATAGCTAAGCTTGAAAAAGTTCAAAGACATGCCACGAAACTGGTGCCAGAAATACGCAATCTCGGTTATGATGAGAGGCTGAGGGAATTAGACTTGCCATCACTCGAAGCTAGAAGAGTAAGGGGGGATATGGTGACAGTCTTTAAATTCCTTCATGGTTATGATAGAGTGGATAGGGATCGATATTTCGATATGGCTGGCTCTAGAACTAGAGGTCATAGTTTGAAGCTTCGTAAGAAAACTTGTTTGCAGGATGTAAGGAAATACTTTTTCAGTGTAAGAGTAGTTGATAATTGGAATTCGCTAAGCGAGGAGGTAGATAATGCTATCTCAATCCATAGTTTTAAGGACAGGTACGATAAGTATCACTAAGTCTAAAAATGGAACCGATCAAGAGACGGGAAGATACGAGCTTTGGGCTCTTTCCCGTAAACACAATTAGGTAATCACAATTAGGTAATCACATACATACATACATACATACATATATATATATATATATATATATATATATATATATATATATATATATATATATATATATATATATATATATATATATATTTTTTTTTTTTTTAAGAGAGTGACACCGGGACAGGCAGAAACTGCCCTCATCAATGTAGGCCCGGCCACGAGAAAATACCAAGACGAAAGAAAAGAAAAAGTTGAGGGCAAGGCAGAGATGAGGTAATGTTGCAAAAAGGAAAACGACAGACAGAAAAAAACAGTCAAAGTACAGAGGACCAGAGATATGGAGGACTAGGCTCTGAGGTGACAATAGATCTGCTTTTTGAAGGATGAATGGTCATAAGAATTAGGAAAGAAAGAAGGAGGAAGAGAGTTCCAGAGTCTGGAGTTAGATGGGAAGAAGCAGTCGCTGTACCGACCAATCCGCGATCTACAAATCTCCACACAGTACCTGTGAGATGAGGCCGCTTGGCGAGTGTTATGCGGCCTCGGCAGTGGAGGAGGAATGCAATTCGCCAACCCATCAGAGCAGCGATGGAAGTAGTAGCGATAGAAAAGCGAAAGGGAAGATACCTTATATATATATATATATATATATATATATATATATATATATATATATATATATAGATAGATAGATAGATAGATAGATAGATAGATAGATAGATAGATAGATAGATAGATAGATAGATAGATAGATAGATAGATAGATAGATAGATAGATAGATAGATAGATAGATAGATATATATATATATATATATATATATATATATATATATATATATATATATATATATATATATATATATATATATATATATATATATATATATATATATATATATATATATATATATATATATATATATATATATATATATATATATATATATACACACATATATATATATATATATATATATATATATATATATATATATATATATATATATATATATATATATATATATATATATATATATATATATATATATATATATATATATATATATATATATATATATATATATATATATATATATATATATATATATATATATATATATATATATATATATATATTATATATATATATATATATATATATATATATATATATATATATATATATATATATATATATATATATATATATATATATATATATATATATATATATATATTATTAACTGAGTCATGTTTCTG
>JAXCGZ010020243.1:5000-18274 GCA_037179515.1 Halocaridina rubra
CTTCATCCTATATATTGGGGGTTTTGTTTCGTTTTCGTCATTACTTTTCCTCTTTGCAGTTACTTAAAATTTATAAAGGTCTTTTCCGTCCCTGTTTAGAAAACTGCTCCCACTCTGGGGTGCTTCTTCTTATACTTATCTTCTTGCTAGGGTTGAATCTAAGGCAGTCACATTCATTAATGATCCTTCTCTTACTTCTAATCTGGATTCTCTCCATCTTCGCCACAAGGTATCTTCCTTTTCTCTTTTCTATCGCTACTACTTCCATCGCTGCTCTGATGAGTTGGCGAGTTGCATCTCTCCCCCACTGCTGAGGCTGCGTAACACTCGCCTAGTGGCCTCATCTCACAGGTACTGTATGGAGATTTGTAGCTCGTGGATTGGTCGGTGAAGCGACTGCTTCTTCCCATCTACCTCCAGACTCTGGAACTCTCTTACTCCTTCTGTCTTTCCTAATTCTTATGACCTTTCATCCTTCAAAAAGTAGATCTATTGTCATCCCAGAGCTTAATCCTCCATATCTCAGGGTCCTCTGTACTTTGACTGTTTTTTCTGTCTGTCGTTTTCCTTTATGTGACATTGCCTCATCTCTGCCTTGTCTTTAACCCTTTTCTCTTCCTTCGTCTTGGTATTTTCTCTTGCCCGGGCCTTTATTGATGAGGGCAGTTTCTGCCTGTCCCGGTGTCACATTCATAAAAAAAAAAACAGGATATGAAAGGACTGCTCCCGTCGTTCTTATATCAACCTGTTACATTTGTTCGTGGAGTTAAGTATATATATATTAAAAACGAAACCGTGATATTAGCAATGTTACTATCCACGAAAAACTTATTGAACATCAGTGGATTCTCTCGTCTCAAGATACTATATCATGACAACCAAATTGACTGAACTACTACAGCAGATATATACATGTGTGTGTGTGTGTGTGATTACCTAATTGTGATTACCTAATTGTGTTTACGGGAAAGAGCCCAAAGCTCGTATCTTCCCGTCTCCTGATCGGTTCCATTTTAGACTTAGTGATACTTATCATACCTGTCCTTAAAACTATGGATTGAGATAGCATTAACTACCTCCTCGCTTAGCCAATTCCAATTATCAACTACTCTTACACTGAAAAAGTATTTCCTTACATCCTGCAAAGAAGTTTTCTTACGAAGCTTCAAACTATGACCTCTAGTTCTAGAGCCTGTCATATCAAAATATCGATCCCTATCCACTCTATCATAACCATGAAGGAATTTAAAGACTGTCACCATATCCCCCCTCAATCTTCTAGCTTCGAGTGATGGTAAGTCTAATTCCCTCAGCCTCTCATCATAACTGAGATTGCGTATTTCTGGCACCAGTTTTGTGGCATGTCTTTGAACTTTTTCAAGCTTAGTTATGTGCTTTTTCAAGTGCGGATTCCAAAAGGGGGCTGCATATTCGAGTTTTGGCCTCACATAGGTTACATAAATATTTCTGAACATTTCCTTGTCCATGTGCCTGAAGGCTACCCTTACATTTGATAAGAATGCATATGCTGCCCTTACTATGCCATTTATATGTATTTCTGGAGACAAATCTGCCAGTATGTTTACTCCTAGATCTCTCTCATTTTCTGTCTCTTGAAGTTGTACTCCAGCCACCGAGTAGTCAAGCTTGGGCCTTCTTGCACTTGTACCCATTCTCATTACCTTACATTTTGAAGTATTGAATTTCATTAGCCACTTTTCTGACCACTCATGCAGATTATTTAGATCCTCCTGAAGTTCTCTACCATTGTTCTCGTTTTTTATTTTCTTTACAAGCTTTGCATCATCTGCAAACATATTCATGAATGAATTTACAGACTCTGGTAGGTCATTTACATATACAAGGAACAAAAGTGGCCCTAAAACTGAACCCTGTGGAACTCCACTACTAACTCTTCTCCATTCAGACACTGAGTGTCTTACTCTAACCCTCTGTTCCCTTCCTTCTAAGTAAGTTTTTATCCATTCCAAAACATTTCCACCTATTCTAGCCATTGATTGCAGCTTCCTAATAAGTCTCCCATGTGGAACAGTGTCAAACGCTTTCTGGAAGTCTAGGAATATGCAATCTGCCCAGCCCTCTCTTTCCTGTAAGATTTGGCTTACCTCATCATAAAATTCTAATAAGTTTGTTACTGTTGATCTACCTTCTCTGAAGCCATGTTGCCTCACTGACAAAGAGTTGAAGGATTCCAAGTGAAGAGAGATATGTTTCCTTAGTAGTTTCTCCATAACTTTGCAAACTATGCTGGTCAAGGAAACTGGTCTATAGTTCAGAGCCGTATCCCTCCTTCCCTTTTTGAAGATAGGTATCACATTTGCTTGTTTCCAGCATCTTGGAATCTCCCCCGACTCCAGTGACTCCTTAAATATGATACTTAGTGCCACTGATATTGTGTTTGCGCATTTTTTAAGCACATGAGGGGATATGTCATCAGGACCTGTAGCTTTATGAACATCTAAATCCATCAGCACTTTGCATACCTCTGTGGCTTATAAGCCTTGATGAAAAAATTCGGAATATGGATGGAGAAATGAAAGAGAATGAAACACTCAGAGAGCAAATAAGATCTTTGGAGGAAGCAAATAAAGCACAAGGGCAGGAGAGAAAGGAACTAGAAAAAAGAATAAAGAAGCTGGAAGGGGAAAAGAGTCAACTAGAATCTAGAATTTCTAAACAAGAAGACAAAAAAAACAGCTGAATGACAACCTAAAGGAATTAGATGTTAGTTCACTGCTCTCTTCTGAGAGAGACGAGATTGCTGCTTGGAATGTCCAGATTAAGGAAAACATTGAACAGTTCAGAAAAGAGTTCCAGGAGCTGAATATGGAAAATGATGCCATGAAAACTTCCTTTGCTGATGCACTAAAGGGGAATGTGGCAATAAAAGAGGCTGTAAAGGTGGTGGCACTGGAAAACATACAAACAGTTGACTATAAAGAGACAGTAATCGAAAAAATTAAAGACGTTGTGATGGAAAATGCAAACCCACTCATCAGGCAGGCACTTGATAAGGAGAAGACAGTGGTAATCTCAGGCATAAGCGAATCCCAGGAGCCAACATGGCAGGGGAGACTTGAAGTAAATAAAGCTAGGGTTGTAGACCTGGTAAGAAAGCTTGGAGTAGTTTGTGGTCCTGAGGATATTGTAAACATACACCAACTAGGTATATATTCGAGGGAAGGAAAGCCGAGACCAACAAAAGTAACCTTTGAGAGAGGGGAAACATGTAGGGAAATATTGTTGAGAAAAAAAAATCTAAAAGACCTTCAAGAATTCAATGAAGTGTTCATTAGACGATACAGAACACAGGAAGAGATGGGAAAGATCAAAAACTTGTTGCAAGAGGCAAGAAGGTTTAATGAGGAAAGAAATGAAGAAGAGAAGAAAAATTTTCATTTCAGAGTTCTTCCAGACAAAGGGGAGATAAAGAAGATAATGACAGAAGATCAGGGGATGGGGCCTCATTAAGATTGTTATACACAAATGCTAATGGATTAGCTGGTAAGGCAGTAGAATTAAAAGATAGGATTCACAACAGTAAGGCAGATATAGTAGCAATTACAGAGACTAAGTTGAGTGAGGACATAAACAGTGTCACAGTTTTTCCTAAGGGCTTCAGAATACTAAGGGTTGAAAGATCTGAGAGGACTGGTGGAGGGATAGCACTGCTCATAAGTGAAAGGATTCAAGTTGAAGAAATTAACTTGGCTATAGAAAGTGACTTCAAGGAATTTCTTGTTGCTAGCATAAATACTGGGTCAGAGAGCATTATAATAACTGTTGTATACAACCCACCAAGGAACCAAAATAGGCTTGAAGTTTATGAGGAAAGTCATATAGGTACTATTGAAGTCATAAACTCAGTTGTTAACATGGCACGGGAAAAAAAATGTAGGATTTTGATTATGGGAGACTTTAATCATAAAGAGATAGATTGGATAAATCTTGACCCACACAGTGGTGAGGACTCATTCGGGACAAGATTCCTAGATTGCGTACAAGGGAATTTCCTACACCAACATGTAATGGAACCAACAAGGGCCAGGGGTGGGGATGAGCCATCACTACTTGATCTAGTGTTCACAGATAATGTGTTGGATATTGAAAAAATTGAGTATGAACCACCAATTGGAAAGAGTGACCACTGTGTGTTGTTGATGGTGTGTGTGTGTGTGTGTGTGTGTGATTACCTAATTGTGATTACCTAATTGTGTTTACGGGAAAGAGCCCAAAGCTCGTATCTTCCCGTCTCCTGATCGGTTCCATTTTAGACTTAGTGATACTTATCATACCTGTCCTTAAAACTATGGATTGAGATAGCATTAACTACCTCCTCGCTTAGCCAATTCCAATTATCAACTACTCTTACACTGAAAAAGTATTTCCTTACATCCTGCAAAGAAGTTTTCTTACGAAGCTTCAAACTATGACCTCTAGTTCTAGAGCCTGTCATATCAAAATATCGATCCCTATCCACTCTATCATAACCATGAAGGAATTTAAAGACTGTCACCATATCCCCCCTCAATCTTCTAGCTTCGAGTGATGGTAAGTCTAATTCCCTCAGCCTCTCATCATAACTGAGATTGCGTATTTCTGGCACCAGTTTTGTGGCATGTCTTTGAACTTTTTCAAGCTTAGTTATGTGCTTTTTCAAGTGCGGATTCCAAAAGGGGGCTGCATATTCGAGTTTTGGCCTCACATAGGTTACATAAATATTTCTGAACATTTCCTTGTCCATGTGCCTGAAGGCTACCCTTACATTTGATAAGAATGCATATGCTGCCCTTACTATGCCATTTATATGTATTTCTGGAGACAAATCTGCCAGTATGTTTACTCCTAGATCTCTCTCATTTTCTGTCTCTTGAAGTTGTACTCCAGCCACCGAGTAGTCAAGCTTGGGCCTTCTTGCACTTGTACCCATTCTCATTACCTTACATTTTGAAGTATTGAATTTCATTAGCCACTTTTCTGACCACTCATGCAAATTATTTAGATCCTCCTGAAGTTCTCTACCATTGTTCTCGTTTTTTATTTTCTTTACAAGCTTTGCATCATCTGCAAACATATTCATGAATGAATTTACAGACTCTGGTAGGTCATTTACATATACAAGGAACAAAAGTGGCCCTAAAACTGAACCCTGTGGAACTCCACTACTAACTCTTCTCCATTCAGACACTGAGTGTCTTACTCTAACCCTCTGTTCCCTTCCTTCTAAGTAAGTTTTTATCCATTCCAAAACATTTCCACCTATTCTAGCCATTGATTGCAGCTTCCTAATAAGTCTCCCATGTGGAACAGTGTCAAACGCTTTCTGGAAGTCTAGGAATATGCAATCTGCCCAGCCCTCTCTTTCCTGTAAGATTTGGCTTACCTCATCATAAAATTCTAATAAGTTTGTTACTGTTGATCTACCTTCTCTGAAGCCATGTTGCCTCACTGACAAAGAGTTGAAGGATTCCAAGTGAAGAGAGATATGTTTCCTTAGTAGTTTCTCCATAACTTTGCAAACTATGCTGGTCAAGGAAACTGGTCTATAGTTCAGAGCCGTATCCCTCCTTCCCTTTTTGAAGATAGGTATCACATTTGCTTGTTTCCAGCATCTTGGAATCTCCCCCGACTCCAGTGACTCCTTAAATATGATACTTAGTGCCACTGATATTGTGTTTGCGCATTTTTTAAGCACATGAGGGGATATGTCATCAGGACCTGTAGCTTTATGAACATCTAAATCCATCAGCACTTTGCATACCTCTGTGGCTTATAAGCCTTGATGAAAAAATTCGGAATATGGATGGAGAAATGAAAGAGAATGAAACACTCAGAGAGCAAATAAGATCTTTGGAGGAAGCAAATAAAGCACAAGGGCAGGAGAGAAAGGAACTAGAAAAAAGAATAAAGAAGCTGGAAGGGGAAAAGAGTCAACTAGAATCTAGAATTTCTAAACAAGAAGACAAAAAAAACAGCTGAATGACAACCTAAAGGAATTAGATGTTAGTTCACTGCTCTCTTCTGAGAGAGACGAGATTGCTGCTTGGAATGTCCAGATTAAGGAAAACATTGAACAGTTCAGAAAAGAGTTCCAGGAGCTGAATATGGAAAATGATGCCATGAAAACTTCCTTTGCTGATGCACTAAAGGGGAATGTGGCAATAAAAGAGGCTGTAAAGGTGGTGGCACTGGAAAACATACAAACAGTTGACTATAAAGAGACAGTAATCGAAAAAATTAAAGACGTTGTGATGGAAAATGCAAACCCACTCATCAGGCAGGCACTTGATAAGGAGAAGACAGTGGTAATCTCAGGCATAAGCGAATCCCAGGAGCCAACATGGCAGGGGAGACTTGAAGTAAATAAAGCTAGGGTTGTAGACCTGATAAGAAAGCTTGGAGTAGTTTGTGGTCCTGAGGATATTGTAAACATACACCAACTAGGTATATATTCGAGGGAAGGAAAGCCGAGACCAACAAAAGTAACCTTTGAGAGAGGGGAAACATGTAGGGAAATATTGTTGAGAAAAAAAAATCTAAAAGACCTTCAAGAATTCAATGAAGTGTTCATTAGACGATACAGAACACAGGAAGAGATGGGAAAGATCAAAAACTTGTTGCAAGAGGCAAGAAGGTTTAATGAGGAAAGAAATGAAGAAGAGAAGAAAAATTGTCATTTCAGAGTTCTTCCAGACAAAGGGGAGATAAAGAAGATAATGACAGAAGATCAGGGGATGGGGCCTCATTAAGATTGTTATACACAAATGCTAATGGATTAGCTGGTAAGGCAGTAGAATTAAAAGATAGGATTCACAACAGTAAGGCAGATATAGTAGCAATTACAGAGACTAAGTTGAGTGAGGACATAAACAGTGTCACAGTTTTTCCTAAGGGCTTCAGAATACTAAGGGTTGAAAGATCTGAGAGGACTGGTGGAGGGATAGCACTGCTCATAAGTGAAAGGATTCAAGTTGAAGAAATTAACTTGGCTATAGAAAGTGACTTCAAGGAATTTCTTGTTGCTAGCATAAATACTGGGTCAGAGAGCATTATAATAACTGTTGTATACAACCCACCAAGGAACCAAAATAGGCTTGAAGTTTATGAGGAAAGTCATATAGGTACTATTGAAGTCATAAACTCAGTTGTTAACATGGCACGGGAAAAAAAATGTAGGATTTTGATTATGGGAGACTTTAATCATAAAGAGATAGATTGGATAAATCTTGACCCACACAGTGGTGAGGACTCATTCGGGACAAGATTCCTAGATTGCGTACAAGGGAATTTCCTACACCAACATGTAATGGAACCAACAAGGGCCAGGGGTGGGGATGAGCCATCACTACTTGATCTAGTGTTCACAGATAATGTGTTGGATATTGAAAAAATTGAGTATGAACCACCAATTGGAAAGAGTGACCACTGTGTGTTGTTGATGGTGTGTGTGTGTGTGTGTGTGTGTGATTACCTAATTGTGATTACCTAATTGTGTTTACGGGAAAGAGCCCAAAGCTCGTATCTTCCCGTCTCCTGATCGGTTCCATTTTAGACTTAGTGATACTTATCATACCTGTCCTTAAAACTATGGATTGAGATAGCATTAACTACCTCCTCGCTTAGCCAATTCCAATTATCAACTACTCTTACACTGAAAAAGTATTTCCTTACATCCTGCAAAGAAGTTTTCTTACGAAGCTTCAAACTATGACCTCTAGTTCTAGAGCCTGTCATATCAAAATATCGATCCCTATCCACTCTATCATAACCATGAAGGAATTTAAAGACTGTCACCATATCCCCCCTCAATCTTCTAGCTTCGAGTGATGGTAAGTCTAATTCCCTCAGCCTCTCATCATAACTGAGATTGCGTATTTCTGGCACCAGTTTTGTGGCATGTCTTTGAACTTTTTCAAGCTTAGTTATGTGCTTTTTCAAGTGCGGATTCCAAAAGGGGGCTGCATATTCGAGTTTTGGCCTCACATAGGTTACATAAATATTTCTGAACATTTCCTTGTCCATGTGCCTGAAGGCTACCCTTACATTTGATAAGAATGCATATGCTGCCCTTACTATGCCATTTATATGTATTTCTGGAGACAAATCTGCCAGTATGTTTACTCCTAGATCTCTCTCATTTTCTGTCTCTTGAAGTTGTACTCCAGCCACCGAGTAGTCAAGCTTGGGCCTTCTTGCACTTGTACCCATTCTCATTACCTTACATTTTGAAGTATTGAATTTCATTAGCCACTTTTCTGACCACTCATGCAGATTATTTAGATCCTCCTGAAGTTCTCTACCATTGTTCTCGTTTTTTATTTTCTTTACAAGCTTTGCATCATCTGCAAACATATTCATGAA
The DNA here is from genome assembly GCA_037179515.1 of Halocaridina rubra. Classification (NCBI taxonomy): domain Eukaryota; kingdom Metazoa; phylum Arthropoda; class Malacostraca; order Decapoda; family Atyidae; genus Halocaridina; species Halocaridina rubra. The sequence goes on from JAXCGZ010020243.1 coordinate 13,383, forward strand.
TGAATTTACAGACTCTGGTAGGTCATTTACATATACAAGGAACAAAAGTGGCCCTAAAACTGAACCCTGTGGAACTCCACTACTAACTCTTCTCCATTCAGACACTGAGTGTCTTACTCTAACCCTCTGTTCCCTTCCTTCTAAGTAAGTTTTTATCCATTCCAAAACATTTCCACCTATTCTAGCCATTGATTGCAGCTTCCTAATAAGTCTCCCATGTGGAACAGTGTCAAACGCTTTCTGGAAGTCTAGGAATATGCAATCTGCCCAGCCCTCTCTTTCCTGTAAGATTTGGCTTACCTCATCATAAAATTCTAATAAGTTTGTTACTGTTGATCTACCTTCTCTGAAGCCATGTTGCCTCACTGACAAAGAGTTGAAGGATTCCAAGTGAAGAGAGATATGTTTCCTTAGTAGTTTCTCCATAACTTTGCAAACTATGCTGGTCAAGGAAACTGGTCTATAGTTCAGAGCCGTATCCCTCCTTCCCTTTTTGAAGATAGGTATCACATTTGCTTGTTTCCAGCATCTTGGAATCTCCCCCGACTCCAGTGACTCCTTAAATATGATACTTAGTGCCACTGATATTGTGTTTGCGCATTTTTTAAGCACATGAGGGGATATGTCATCAGGACCTGTAGCTTTATGAACATCTAAATCCATCAGCACTTTGCATACCTCTGTGGCTTATAAGCCTTGATGAAAAAATTCGGAATATGGATGGAGAAATGAAAGAGAATGAAACACTCAGAGAGCAAATAAGATCTTTGGAGGAAGCAAATAAAGCACAAGGGCAGGAGAGAAAGGAACTAGAAAAAAGAATAAAGAAGCTGGAAGGGGAAAAGAGTCAACTAGAATCTAGAATTTCTAAACAAGAAGACAAAAAAAACAGCTGAATGACAACCTAAAGGAATTAGATGTTAGTTCACTGCTCTCTTCTGAGAGAGACGAGATTGCTGCTTGGAATGTCCAGATTAAGGAAAACATTGAACAGTTCAGAAAAGAGTTCCAGGAGCTGAATATGGAAAATGATGCCATGAAAACTTCCTTTGCTGATGCACTAAAGGGGAATGTGGCAATAAAAGAGGCTGTAAAGGTGGTGGCACTGGAAAACATACAAACAGTTGACTATAAAGAGACAGTAATCGAAAAAATTAAAGACGTTGTGATGGAAAATGCAAACCCACTCATCAGGCAGGCACTTGATAAGGAGAAGACAGTGGTAATCTCAGGCATAAGCGAATCCCAGGAGCCAACATGGCAGGGGAGACTTGAAGTAAATAAAGCTAGGGTTGTAGACCTGATAAGAAAGCTTGGAGTAGTTTGTGGTCCTGAGGATATTGTAAACATACACCAACTAGGTATATATTCGAGGGAAGGAAAGCCGAGACCAACAAAAGTAACCTTTGAGAGAGGGGAAACATGTAGGGAAATATTGTTGAGAAAAAAAAATCTAAAAGACCTTCAAGAATTCAATGAAGTGTTCATTAGACGATACAGAACACAGGAAGAGATGGGAAAGATCAAAAACTTGTTGCAAGAGGCAAGAAGGTTTAATGAGGAAAGAAATGAAGAAGAGAAGAAAAATTGTCATTTCAGAGTTCTTCCAGACAAAGGGGAGATAAAGAAGATAATGACAGAAGATCAGGGGATGGGGCCTCATTAAGATTGTTATACACAAATGCTAATGGATTAGCTGGTAAGGCAGTAGAATTAAAAGATAGGATTCACAACAGTAAGGCAGATATAGTAGCAATTACAGAGACTAAGTTGAGTGAGGACATAAACAGTGTCACAGTTTTTCCTAAGGGCTTCAGAATACTAAGGGTTGAAAGATCTGAGAGGACTGGTGGAGGGATAGCACTGCTCATAAGTGAAAGGATTCAAGTTGAAGAAATTAACTTGGCTATAGAAAGTGACTTCAAGGAATTTCTTGTTGCTAGCATAAATACTGGGTCAGAGAGCATTATAATAACTGTTGTATACAACCCACCAAGGAACCAAAATAGGCTTGAAGTTTATGAGGAAAGTCATATAGGTACTATTGAAGTCATAAACTCAGTTGTTAACATGGCACGGGAAAAAAAATGTAGGATTTTGATTATGGGAGACTTTAATCATAAAGAGATAGATTGGATAAATCTTGACCCACACAGTGGTGAGGACTCATTCGGGACAAGATTCCTAGATTGCGTACAAGGGAATTTCCTACACCAACATGTAATGGAACCAACAAGGGCCAGGGGTGGGGATGAGCCATCACTACTTGATCTAGTGTTCACAGATAATGTGTTGGATATTGAAAAAATTGAGTATGAACCACCAATTGGAAAGAGTGACCACTGTGTGTTGTTGATGGTGTGTGTGTGTGTGTGTGTGTGTGATTACCTAATTGTGATTACCTAATTGTGTTTACGGGAAAGAGCCCAAAGCTCGTATCTTCCCGTCTCCTGATCGGTTCCATTTTAGACTTAGTGATACTTATCATACCTGTCCTTAAAACTATGGATTGAGATAGCATTAACTACCTCCTCGCTTAGCCAATTCCAATTATCAACTACTCTTACACTGAAAAAGTATTTCCTTACATCCTGCAAAGAAGTTTTCTTACGAAGCTTCAAACTATGACCTCTAGTTCTAGAGCCTGTCATATCAAAATATCGATCCCTATCCACTCTATCATAACCATGAAGGAATTTAAAGACTGTCACCATATCCCCCCTCAATCTTCTAGCTTCGAGTGATGGTAAGTCTAATTCCCTCAGCCTCTCATCATAACTGAGATTGCGTATTTCTGGCACCAGTTTTGTGGCATGTCTTTGAACTTTTTCAAGCTTAGTTATGTGCTTTTTCAAGTGCGGATTCCAAAAGGGGGCTGCATATTCGAGTTTTGGCCTCACATAGGTTACATAAATATTTCTGAACATTTCCTTGTCCATGTGCCTGAAGGCTACCCTTACATTTGATAAGAATGCATATGCTGCCCTTACTATGCCATTTATATGTATTTCTGGAGACAAATCTGCCAGTATGTTTACTCCTAGATCTCTCTCATTTTCTGTCTCTTGAAGTTGTACTCCAGCCACCGAGTAGTCAAGCTTGGGCCTTCTTGCACTTGTACCCATTCTCATTACCTTACATTTTGAAGTATTGAATTTCATTAGCCACTTTTCTGACCACTCATGCAGATTATTTAGATCCTCCTGAAGTTCTCTACCATTGTTCTCGTTTTTTATTTTCTTTACAAGCTTTGCATCATCTGCAAACATATTCATGAATGAATTTACAGACTCTGGTAGGTCAGTGTGATTACCTAATTGTGATTACCTAATTGTGTTTACGGGAAAGAGCCCAAAGCTCGTATCTTCCCGTCTCCTGATCGGTTCCATTTTAGACTTAGTGATACTTATCATACCTGTCCTTAAAACTATGGATTGAGATAGCATTAACTACCTCCTCGCTTAGCCAATTCCAATTATCAACTACTCTTACACTGAAAAAGTATTTCCTTACATCCTGCGAAGAAGTTTTCTTACGAAGCTTCAAACTATGACCTCTAGTTCTAGAGCCAGCCATATCAAAATATCGATCCCTATCCACTCTATCATAACCATGAAGGAATTTAAAGACTGTCACCATATCCCCCCCTCACTCTTCTAGCTTCCAGTGATGGTAAGTCTAATTCCCTCAGCCTCTCATCATAACTGAGATTGCGTATTTCTGGCACCAGTTTCGTGGCATGTCTTTGAACTTTTTCAAGCTTAGCTATGTGCTTTTTCAAGTGCAGATTCCAAAAGGGAGCTGCATATTCGAGTTTTGGCCTCACATAGGTTACATAAATATTTCTGAACATTTCCTTGTCCATGTGCCTGAAGGATACCCTTACATTTGATAAGAATGCATATGCTGCCCTTACTATGCCATTTATATGTATTTCTGGAGACAAATCTGCCAGTATGTTTACTCCTAGATCTCTCTCATTTTCTGTCTCTTGAAGTTGTACTCCAGCCACCGAGTAGTCAAGCTTGGGCCTTCTTGCACTTGTACCCATTCTCATTACCTTACATTTTGAAGTATTGAATTTCATTAGCCACTTTTCTGACCACTCATGCAGATTATTTAGATCCTCCTGAAGTTCTCTACCATTGTTCTCGTTTTTTACTTTCTTCACAATCTTTGCATCATCTGCAAACATATTCATGAATGAATTTACAGACTCTGGTAGGTCATTTACATATACAAGGAACAAAAGTGGCCCTAAAACTGAACCCTGAGGAACTCCACTACTAACTCTTCCCCATTCAGACACTGAGTGTCTTACTCTAACCCTCTGTTCCCTTCCTTCTAAGTAAGTTTTTATCCATTCCAAAACATTTCCACCTATTCTAGCCATTGATTGCAGCTTCCTAATAAGTCTCCCATGTGGAACAGTGTCAAACGCTTTCTGGAAGTCTAGGAATATGCAATCTGCCCAGCCCTCTCTTTCCTGTAAGATTTGGCTTACCTCATCATAAAATTCTAATAAGTTTGTTACTGTTGATCTACCTTCTCTGAAGCCATGTTGCATCACTGACAAAAAGTTGAAGGATTCCAAGTGAAGAGAGATATGTTTCCTTAGTAGTTTCTCCATAACTTTGCAAACTATGCTGGTCAAGGAAACTGGTCTATAGTTCAGAGCCATATCCCTCCTTCTCTTTTTGAAGATAGGTATCACATTTGCTTGTTTCCAGCATCTGGTAGGTCATTTACATATACAAGGAACAAAAGTGGCCCTAAAACTGAACCCTGTGGAACTCCACTACTAACTCTTCTCCATTCAGACAGTGAGTGTCTTACTCTAACCCTCTGTTCCTTCCTTCTAAGTAAGTTTTTATCCATTCCAAACATTTCCA
>JAXCGZ010020244.1:0-10000 GCA_037179515.1 Halocaridina rubra
AGTAGTAGTAGTAGTAGTAGTAGTAGTAGTAGTAGTAGTAGTAATAGTTGTAGCAGTATTATTATTATTATTATTTTTATTATTGTTATTAGTAGTAGTAGTAGTAGTAGTAGTAGTAGTAGTAGTAGTAGTAGTAGTAGTAGTAGTAGTAGTAGTAGTATTATTTATTATTATTATTATTATTATTATTGTTATTATTATTATTATTATTGTTATTATTATTATTATTATTATTATTATTATTATTATTATTATTATTATTATTATTATTATTATTATTATTATTATCATTATTGTTATTATTATTATTATTATTATTATTATTATTATTATTAGTAGTAGTAGTAGTAGTAGTAGTAGTAGTAGTAGTAGTAGTAGTAGTAGTAGTAGTAGTAGTAGTAGTAGTAGTAGTAGTAGTAGTAGTAGTAGTAGTAGTAGTAGTAGAAGCCTTGTACTTCAACTGATTTTTACATACATTAAATGAATTACAGTCTGCTTCATAACTGAAATTCATAAATACACTGACAACATTCTCATCAGTATGATCCAATAATCTTTATTTGTCATATGCTAAAAGAGTTTTTTTTTTGGTATGATTATGATATCATATAAGCTGTTTATTAACTCTGTAACAAGATCAATATTTTTGCAGTATGCCTCATAACTGATATTCATAAAAATGCCGACAAAATTCTTATCAATATGATCCAATTATCTTTATTTGTCGTCTGTTAAAAACGTTTGGTTTTAAAAATATGATGTTATATAAGCTGTTTATTAACTCTGTAACAAGATCAATATTTTTACGAAGAGATCAATGATTAAATGAGCATAATTTAATAAAAGATTAATAAGATCTGGGTTGAATAGCTCTTCTTGTTGTATCAACGTAATTGTAATCTTGAATTCTGAAAAAAAAAACACCCAGATCTAAATCTCGTCTGATAGTTGGTTGTATAACAATATCAAAGTTTTTTAATGTGCTCTGATTGATACCGAGAATACATCCTTGTGGATTCTTCTAATAATTATTGTGAACACAAATTTCACAGCTACCTTGAAGAAATCGGTCTGTTTATCGCCCATTATTTCTTAAGCCAGTAAGAGCAGTTATTCTATAGCAAGTTACTTGCATTTTATTTCTTCTTTACATAAAACACTTGTACTAGTAATAAAATATATAAAACACACTAAGATATAAAATGGAGATGCCTCAACATTAATTCTTCGTCACAGTCTTCTGTGTTACATTCCCCTTTTTATTCTTCTTCTTCTTAGGCCTAATGAGATCCTTGCAATAACAGTACATGCGGTATTTGAAGTCTTTTATGCAGTGGCTCTCGTTCCGATAGAGGCTGACTCTGGATACATCACCCAAGAGCTCGTACTCTCCATTTTGGTACCGAACTGAACTTTCCAGTTTGGCATTACCTGAAAAAGTTAAATAATCTTTTATAAGAACGAAATATAAAGAACTTTTGGTGGCATACCGCAAGTATATTTGAACATTTTCTTATCCCTGCTGACATGATAGATACCACACTTTTCTTGAAATGTAGCTGTTTCTTTTGAAATAATGGCATTTCCTTGATTAAGATTAGGTTGCCAGCAAATTGACGAGACTCTGTGGCCTCCATGGAATATGTCTCAACTTTTATGCTGCCTAAAAAAATGTCCTCTTTGAGGTACAGTTTGTATATATAGCGATTCAATATTTCGTTCCATGAATTCAATACAATTGTAGTACGAGAAGACCAAGAGATACCCATTAGTGGGTTTCATGGAATATATCTTTATAAATTTATGTAATGATCTCAAGACCAATGCCACTGATTAAATGTTACTGCTATTGCTAAGTTGATACGTGATATTAAGGCATTACGATGTGATGCGGCTAGGCTGAACGCAAATTGGCTGGAGGCTAGAAGGTAAGAAATAACGCGTAACATCCAATGCGAGTAGCCATACTGGATGCGGCTGCATGCACTATGACCACTCGACTTAAATAACACAGTTAATTCTTGCCGTTGACTCTCTAGGTAATCCCTTACCCTCTGTCCTTCAAGCGGCTCGCATTCAATGTGGCAGTACCTTTTGTGTTTACAATTTCACGAATGTCTTCAATTATTAATGTCTATTACAAAACTTTAGTAATAATAACCTGGTGTTGTGGAAAATAGTATGAGATACGTCCTCGTGGATGAAGTCCTTCCATTCACATCGGTCGTGTTGGTTATAGAGACTCTTCCTGTATGCACCTGCACGCGGATTGAGCTGGCGTTAGATCTCCTCGTAGATGTACGAGTATATAATGTCTAGAATTATTGTTCTTTTTTTTTTCACTCAAAGACTTTCTTTTTACTGAAGAATTTATTTTTTATTAGTAGTATATTTGAAAATAAAAATATAAATTACAAGTAGCAGATTTTCTTACAATATGTACAGTTTAATTGACAATACCATAGTGTATGTTTATTTTAGTTATTTCTTTTTTAAATCACTAATGCTCTTGTCACCTACTTTGTTTCTGAAAATTTATTTATTTTCCCCTTGCATGTCGTATTTATTCCACGGTATATTGCCAAATTTCACTTTAATATTTAACAGGATACTTTAAACACAACACGAAAATTAACAATATGCTCGTGAATGTAGAACTACCAAGAGGTATTAGTCACAAATCAGGGCTTTGAAGAGTAAAGTAGATCAGTATTTGGTATATGTGTGTGCATGCCATTGACATCCAATTGACTAGGATGGAAAAAGAGGAAAAGAACAACACATGGAAACTGTGATGGTTCCTGTGATTACCACTGGAGGAAGTAGAAGCTGTCATGCATTTTGTCATAATGTATACATGTTGCTCCACTAAATCTCTGGGAATGTGGAGACCCTTGTCAGTAATAACTGAAGATTATGGAATGTGAATGTGGTGTCTGAAAATCTTGATTGATTTAAACTTTTAAAGCGATGAAGATCTTGTGATAAGATTCACAGATGATAAAGTTATGAATCACTTTGACATTAAGAATTCCTCTAATCAGTCTCTGTAACTTTGAAAACGTTCGTTAAGAAGTCACTGTATTGTTGAACATCTGCCTTAATCAGGCACTGCGTTGTTGTAAAGTTACAAATCTGTTGTAATCTTCATAACATCGCCCAAGAAAGGTCAGTTTATGAAAAAAAAAATCTCTGTCCAGAATTTTTAAAAGTATTTAACAGTGTGAGAGTGGATAAGTGTCTCGTGAAGTGATGGGAAAAATCATTTATCACTAAGTTAATAAATTGAATATCTTGGAAAGTATACCTGAAGTCAATATACTTAGAATAGTAATTGCAATATACTGGCCGCATGCTGGATCCTGGCTCGGGGTTAGATTAGCTTTCACTGTCTTATGTCGTTATCGAGTAAATTGGGCAATAATTTGGGGCATTGGTGATTTCCTATAGGCTTACTTGATTATTCAGCCATTACTTGGAACTCACTGGGTTCATGTGATTGCATAGGGAGCTTGAGCTCCAGCTATATTAATTCAGGGATTCCCAACCTTTTTAGATTCGAGGCACCCTTGTGAAGACGATTGGGATCTTTGGGTACCCTTGACAGAAGTTTGAATTTTTATTTTAATTGAGGATGGAATATATCAGATCAATATGGCAGCTCAACTGCTTTCATCGTAAGTACTAAGCGTCCTAAGTACTTTTCAATTCCAATTTCTGTGGCACCCCCATCCATCTCGCGACACCCCAGGGCGCCTCGGCACCTTAGTTAGGAATTACTTCATATACTCAAGCCATACCATTACTGATATTATAGGTAAAAGAATGTACAAAGGGAGAATCTCAAAGGATCTCGCAGATGCCAAGGTTATTAATGAGAAAAGGTAATGAAGGGCGTATTTTCACATATTTGAATTATTTTGTCGCAATATTTCACATATGAAACTGCCAGCGACTTTACCATGGTGGCTACGCCGCTCTTCGTTTGATCAGTGAGGCTAAGCCTTTGGGTCTGGCCAGTACATAGATGGGTGTCCACCGGAGAACGCTAGGTGCTGTTTGAATATAAGGGATCCGGCGCAGTGGTAGATTGCTTACGAACCTATGTTCAAGCCCTCAACGGGGTAGTAGGAAGGGTATCTAGCCTTAATTCCTCGGCCTCATTTAGTCTGTGTCCACCCCCAAATATGGGGACTAAATGTGTGACACACAAAACGTAAACAAATAAGAAAAGAAATCTAGTATGAAACTGACACGATTAATTGAATGTTGATGTTATATATGACAGATTGAAGATACACTGAAAAGATATTTTGACCTTAATTATTAAAACATCATCCATTTATCTTAACTAAATTCTATTTTTTTTTTTACAGGTAAGGAAACACTACCTGGACCAAGAGTAGTTGGGAGAGTTAGTTATGTGGCTCATTCTTTTTAATAAATATGTAGTTCTACCTTCATTCCAAAGGAACTGTCGGGAGGAAAACATCAGTAGACTGATAAAATGACTACTGCGTTTCCTAACATAGAAACTTATCTTGCATGGGGATTGATTGATAGATTGATTGATTGATTGATTCGGTTTTACGTCTCGAACTCCCTTTGCTACTAAGGGCTAGGACGGATGCCTTCTTGCGATGGACTTGTGTTAGCATGTGTAATCGTTACCCTGAGTGTATTCCCTTACTAACCTCAGTCAGTGACGAGGCGAGAACCCTCGACCTGCCAACACATAGTCGCGGACGCTACCATTTAGCAACTTATCTTGCATGGTATTCAACAATAGTGATTGTTTATCCATTGGAAAACTGTTGCTCAATGGATGCTCAGTATATTATGTCACCCATTCGCTTATTCACAGTTATATTAGAACTAGAGGCCTACCTTGAGACTATTCTTGATTCTTAGAGGGATTGTAATGATTCTTACTTTTCAGTTTTTCTCTTTCTTCCCGCCAAAAAAAAATCACACATATGACATGCTATCCATGCTAATTAGGAAGCTGAATTTTATATTTAGAAGCTTGATAATATATAGGATTTTACTCTTCGGTTGTTCAGTCACTAAGGTGTCAGTAGCTACTTTTAATACCACAAACCAGCTAGTTTAAGTAGTGAAAATAATAATTGTAAACCAGATTGGTCCATTGGAGATGCGTCCAGTACAAGGATCTGAATTAAATGCGAAAACAAGCTAAGATGAATTTTAGAAGCGACATTAAAAATAGAGACATTTAGTAGGGTATGTTCACATCAGCTATAACAGTTAGCAGGGAGGTTTCCTACTTTCTTTAGATCTTCAATGGTACAGTCGGGAGTGTCTTATACTCAGTGAGTGATTGTCAAGCGTTCTATACTGCATGTTTTAAGTTCTACTCCTGCTCAGGGTCGGCCTCATATATATATATATATATATATATATATATATATATATATATATATATATATATATATATATATATATATATATATATATATATATATATATATATATATATATATATATATATATATATATATATATATATATATATATATATATATATAGATACATATATATATATATATATATATATATATATATATATATATATATATATATATATATATATATATATATATATATATATATATATATATATATATATATATATATATATATATATATATATATTTATATATATATATATATATATATATATATATATATATATATATATATATATATATATATATATATATATATATATATATATATATATATATATATATATATACATATACATATACATATATAAATATATATATATATATATATATATATATATATATATATATATATATATATATATATATATATATATATATATATATTCATGTGTGTGTGTGTGTGCGCCAGCGCAATTACCTAATTGTAATTACTTATTGTGTTTATGGGAAAGATCCCCAAGTTCGTAACTTCCCGTGTCCTACTCGTTCCATTTTGTACTTAGTGATACATATCATACTTGTCCTTAAAATTATGAATTAAGTTAGCATTAACTACCTCCTCGCTTAGCGAATTCCAAATGACAACTACTCTTACACTAAAAAAGTACTTTCTTACATCCTGCAAAGAAGTTTTCTTACGAAACTTCAAACTATGACCGCTAGTTCTAGTGCCAGCCATATAAAGATATCGACCCCTATTCACTCTGTCATAATCATGAAGGACTTTAAAAACCGTCACCATATCCCCCTCATTCTACCAGCTTCGAGTGATGGTAAGTCTACCCTTAGCCTCTCACATAACTGAGATTGCGTATTTCCGGCACCAGTTTCGTGGCATGTCTCTGAACTTTTTCCAGCTTAAGTACGTGCCTTTTCAAGTGTGGCCAAAATGTTGCTGCATATTTAAGCTTTGGCCTCACATAGGTTACATAAATATTTCTGAGCATATCCTTGTTCATGTGCCTGAAGGCTACCCATACATTTGCTAAGAAAGCATATGTTGCCTTTACAATGCCATTTATAAGCGTTTCTGGAGACAAATCGGCCAGTATATTTACTGCTAGATCTCTCTCATTCTCTGTCTCTTGAAGTTTTGCTCCTGCCATTGAGTAGTCAAGCTTGGGTCTTTTTGCACTTGTACCCATTCTAATTACCTTGCATTTTGAAGTATTGAATTTCATTAGCCACTTTTCTGACCACTCATGCAAATTATTTAGGTCTTCCTGAAGTTATCCACCATTGTTCTCTTCTCTTACTGTCTTCACAATATTTGCATCATCTGAAAACATATGGATGACTGAATTTACAGACTCTGGTAGGTCATTTACATATACAAGGAACAAAAGTGGCCCTAAAACTGAACCCAGTGGAACTCCAATACTAACTCTTCTCCATTCAGACACTGAGTGTTTTACTCTAACCCTCTGTTCCCTTCCTTCAAAGTAAGTTTTTATTCATTCCAAGACATTTCCACCTATTGTTTCAAGCTTCTTAATAAGTCTCCCGTGTGGGATAGTGTCAAATGGTTTCTGGAAGTCTAGCAATATGCAATCTGCCCAAAGCTCTCTTTCCTGTAAGATTTGGCTTACCTCATCATAAAATTCTAATAAGATTGTTACTGTTGCTTTTCCCTCTCTGAAGCCATGTTGTCTCACTGACAAAAAGTTGAAGGATTCCAATTGAAGAGGGATGTGTTTCCTTAGTAGTTTCTCTATAAATTTGCAAACTATGCTGGTCAAGGAAACAGGTCTATAGTTCAGAGCCGTATTCCTCCTTCCCTTTTTGAAGAGAGGTACCACGTTCGCTTGTTTCCAGTATCTTGGAATCTCCCCTGACTCCAATGACTTTCCAAATATGATACTTAATGCCGCTGGTAATGAATTAGCACATTTTTTAAGTACATAAAGCTATATATCATCAGAACCTGTAGTTGTGTGTGAGTGTGTGTGTGTGTGTGTGTGTGATTACCTAATTGTGATTACCTAATTGCGTTTACGGGAAAGAGCCCAAAGCTCGTATCTTCCCGTCTCCTGATCGGTTCCATTTTTAGACTTAGTGATACTTATCATACCTGTCCTTAAAACTATGGATTGAGGTAGCATTAACTACCTCCTCGCTTAGCGAATTCCAATTATCAACTACTCTTACACTGAAAAAGTATTTCCTTACATCCTGCAAACAAGTTTTCTTCCGAAGCTTCAAACTATGACCTCTAGTTCTAGAGCCAGCCATATCGAAATATCGATCCCTATCCACTCTATCATAACCATGAAGGAATTTAAAGACTGTCACCATATCCACCCTTACTCTTCTAGCTTCGAGTGATGGCAAGTCTAATTCCCTCAGCCTCTCATCATAACCGAGATTGCGTATTTCTGGCACCAGTTTCGTGGCATGTCTTTGAACTTTTTCAAGCTTAGCTATGTGCTTTTTCAAGTGCGGATTCCAAAAGGGGGCTGCATATTCGAGTTTTGGCCTCACATAGGTTACATAAATATTTCTGAACATTTCCTTGTCCATGTGCCTGAAGGCTACCCTTACATTTGATAAGAATGCATATGCTGCCCTTACTACGCCATTTATATGTATTTCTGGAGACAAATCTGCCAGTATGTTTACTCCTAGATCTCTCTCATTTTCTGTCTCCTGAAGCTGTACTCCAGCCACCGAGTAGTCAAGCTTGGGCCTTCTTGCACTTGTACCCATTCTCATTACCTTACATTTTGAGGCATTGAATTTCATTAGCCACTTTTCTGACCACTCATGCAGATTATTTAGATCCTCCTGAAGTTCTCTACCATTGTTCTCGTTTTTTACTTTCTTCACAATCTTTGCATCATCTGCAAACATATTCATGAATGAATTTACACACTCTGGTAGGTCATTTACATATACAAGGAACAAAAGTGGCCCTAAAACTGAACCCTGTGGAACTCCACTACTAACTCTTCTCCATTCAGACACTGAGTGTCTTACTCTAACCCTCTGTTCCCTTCCTTCTAAGTAAGTTTTTATCCATTCCAAGACATTTCCACCTATTCTAGCCATTGATTGCAGCTTCCTAATAAGTCTCCCATGTGGAACAGTGTCAAACGCTTTCTGGAAGTCTAGGAATATGCAATCTGCCCAGCCCTCTCTTTCCTGTAAGATTTGGCTTACCTCATCATAAAATTCTAATAAGTTTGTTACTGTTGATCTTCCTTCTCTGAAGCCATGTTGCCTCACTGACAAAAAGTTGAAGGATTCCAAGTGAAGAGAGATATGTTTCCTTAGTAGTTTCTCCATAAGTTTGCAAACTATGCTGGTCAAGGAAACTGGTCTATAGTTCAGAGCCGTATCCCTCCTTCCCTTTTTGAAGATAGGTATCACATTTGCTTGTTTCCAGCATCTTGGAATCTCCCCCGACTCCAGCGACTCCTTAAATATGATACTTAGTGCCACTGATATTGTGTTTGCGCATTTTTTAAGCACATGAGGGGATATGTCATCAGGACCTGTAGCTTTATGAACATCTAAATCCATCAGCGCTTTGCATACCTCTGTGGCTGTAAGGTTGATGTTCTCTAATACCGGCCCTTGAGCTTCTATCACTGCAATCTGAGGGGGTGGGGTATTTTCTACTGTAAATACTGACTGAAACTCCTTGTTCAATTCTTTGCAGATCTCTTCGTCCGTCTCAGTGATGCTTCCATCCACTCTCTTTAGCCTTAAAACCTGTTCTTACCTTCAGTTTTCCTCTGATAAAGCTGTGGAAAAGCTTGGGATTTTCTTTAGCCTTCCTGGTGATGTCCCTCTCATAATCTCTCTCTGCCTCTCTCCTTTTACTTAGGTAGTCATTTCTTGCTCTTTTGTAGGTTTGCCAGGCATTTATGTTTTTTCTCCTCCTATACCTTTTCCAGCATTTGTCTCTCCACTCCTTAGCTCTTTTACACCCAGTATCGAACCATTTCTCTCTGGCATGAATTACACCTACTTTGGTGACAGGTATGCAGCAATCTACTATCTTCCCATATTTCTCACAAAAGATGTCATACATTTCTTGTACAGATTTGTTGTAAAATAAGGTTCTCCAGTCAATAACTGCAAAAAGCTCATTCATTTTGATGTAATCTCCTTTCGGATAGTTCCTCCTCATGTCCTCAGTGCCTCTACTCTCAGGAAGAATGGCTTCAATGATATACTCCATCAACAACACACAGTGGTCACTCTTTCCAATTGGTGGTTCATACTCAATATTTTCAATATCCAACACATTATCTGTGAATACCAGATCAAGTAGTGATGGCTCATCCCCACCCCTGGCTCTTGTTGGTTCCATTACATGTTGGTGTAGGAAATTCCCTTGTACGCAATCTAGGAATCTTGCCCCAAATGAGTCCTCACCACTGTGTGGGTCAAGATTTATCCAATCTATCTCTTTATGATTAAAGTCTCCCATAATCAAAATCCTACATTTTTTCTCCCGCGCCATGTTAACAACTGAGTTTATGACTTCAATCGTACCTATA
>JAXCGZ010020244.1:12500-18234 GCA_037179515.1 Halocaridina rubra
GCCGGAGCAGCTAGTGTTAGATAAGCCCAATTCTGAATAACCAAAAGTCGCCTATGCTTCCAATTTATTTTAGAGAAATTAAAGTAATGAAATTGGCAGAGAGGGACTTAGGCATTTAACTCTTAAATCTAGGTAGAGCCAAAAGCATTCAAAGCAAGATCTAATAACATTAAAGCCGCTTTTGAACAGGATGTAGCTGATATATAGATTAAAAATGTATTACCTGCTTCTAAGATCTGCGTACGCTTTACTGTGAAGGTCATGAAGTGTTGCAAATATGTCATAATTTGAGGTAAGTCTTTCAGAATTGAGGCGAAGATTTTTCACAGCTTCTGGAAAGCTCTCCTCAAACCATGTGGGGAGCACAATCAACATGTAAGGAAGTCTTTCTTCGAGTAGTCCAGCTAATGTATATCGGATTGGACCGTATCTCATTCCGTGATCGCTCATGAAAAGCATGATGGTGTCTTCTAGGTATCCTTCTCTCTTCATTGCCTGGAGATACTCTAGGGTTGTCTGGTCCTCTGCTGATATCAGTGTTAGACTCTCGTGCGACAGAGTAGATAGCCAATAGTAACCAAAATATGGGACGCCTTGCAGTGTTGCTGCCATCAATAAAGAATAATCGTAAAGCACTTTAGCTGTCAGTTTTTCTGCCTGGCATATAAAGCCATCTAATCCCTTTAATCCAGCCATATGGCCGACATATGTGTCTGATGCAAATGCAATTGGACTGTTGTAGAAATCTGTTGGCTCCTGACAAAATCCACTCTTTGCATATCTAAAGGTGCCCATAAATGGTACATCTTCACCATATACTGTTACATAGCCTTTCTGAGAAAAGTTCTTCCATACGAAGGGACAATCATCGAGGTTTTTACTCCCTGGTCGTACGCAAGAATGGTTATTATTTACAGGAAAAGAATAACCAGTTAATATCGTTATCATATTAGGAAAGGTATTGTCACCTATTTTATTGTAGCCTCTTAGGTCTATTGCCCCCAGCTCTTCCATTAAGTACGCATACGACTTGGGTAAATGACGCAACATATTTGATCTTGAAACGGCGTCATTCCCAACCATGATAACGTTCAGCTTTCTTAGGTCTCCCTTCTTTTCACTCTCTTCATCTTTCTAAAGATATTAAAAATGAAATTTTTAATCTCATGTTTTAGATAATTATAGAACATCAAAATGCTTGATAGACTGTGGATATAATTTTTTAGTCTCTTAACAGATGTTTTCTTTTAAACGAAATATCCTCATAAAAAAAAAGTAGTCTCTGTGGCTACATGGTAGCGTCCGCGACTCTGTGTCGGCAGGTCCCAGGGTTCGCGCCCCGTCACGGACTGAGGTTAGTAAGGGCATACACTCAGGGTAACGATTACACATGCCAAAACAAGTCCTTCGCAAGAAGGCATCCGTCCTAGCCCTTAGTAGAAAAGGGAGTTCGAGACGTAAAACCGAATCATCATCTTCATAATGAATATAATTAGTTCAGGAATTCTGTAGTGTAAACTAATCCCTCCAGTGTTCTTGCATTTATATTATGGTGTTATGATCCAAAGCAGTCTGTTGGCTTGTCTGAATTGTTTAGAAAAAATAATTAGGAGGGTTAAATATGGAATATCTAGACTTCTCATGAAAAACTATATGTGATCTTCATATGAAATTACTTGGACTGTTGCTCATTATGGGGATTGAAACATAAAAAGAAATTGCAATGTTTTTGTATATATTCAGATTTGTAACTTTTCCTGTGTGTTCTCTCTCTGAAGACAAATTATACAATTAATGATTAACTTTAATATTACTTGGATATCATCAGGATTAAATAAGTTACACTACATTTTAGCAAATGATTATCATTCTACATTTTAACATATGATTATATCAAACTGTGATTTGAGGACATTACTAGTATCTAATGAACTTTGTCTGCATATTTCTTTGCATGGTAAGCTCTATCTCTATACTTGGGCATAATGACTTGTTTCCATTTTTCTTTGGTAACCATGACAGATAGGCTCTCTTGATAGAAAAATATGTATGAATATTTTATATTTACAAAGTAAGCAGTGTAAATGTTTATATAGTTTCAGTCCAGTTAGAGTACTATTCAGTATATTTTTTTTTCATAACTGATAAGTGGAAAGAAAAGTATCATAATAGCCACTCACTATAGTCTTTAATATCCTTGCAAAATATAATCTGGCTGACAGTTTTGAGTATTATTCATATCTGAATTGCATTACTTCTTGGAGACGTCCTTCTCTTCAATGAGTTTTAATATTCCTATCTTATGGCTATTTGAATATGTGAGAAGTTTAGAAATAACTTATATTTGCATCAACTTACCTGATGCTTATTTAGTTTTTTCATATATCTCTTAAGTTGAATAAAATAGTGAACATTTTTATAAACAGTGTGGTATGTGGAATTATAACATCGTACCAAGATACCATCATCAACTTCAATATTTGTGGTTTCTTCGGTTATCTGAAGTACTGTTGTGTTGAGCCTGTAAATCACAACTCACAATTACAAGAATGTCTGTTTAGGTGGAATGGTTGACCTTGAAATATATGATAAGAAAGATAAATCTATTTCGTCTTTATGAATAGGCTATGGTGGATTATTCATACCCTTGAATGCTGGTTATTCATTCTCTCATTTAGCATCGAGATATAATCACAGGCTTTCGCCCATCCATTAGCTTTGAATTTCTCTCTTCCATTATAAGTAATAATTTCAGTTACATCAGAATGAACCTCTGTGTCTTTGAGACATAGACCGAGGTGGAAATCCTTCTACATTACTGATATTCAAGATTACCAAGAATCGTTTATCAACATTTATCAATTCATATCTATTAAAATGAATCTATTCCTCTGAAGCCTGGAGCTTCAGGGGAATATAATTGTGTATATAATTGAGCTGTCATGGATCTTACGAAAATACAATGTTGAATTTAATTTGTTTGCTGATGACACACAGTTCTAAATAGCTCTAAATGTTATTGAACAAACAATGAGGAATATAAATAGTAACCCAGGGTATTAGAGATCAGTCACCATGGTGCATGCTTTTTGCAGATGACATCTTACTGTGTAGCAACAGACGAGAGGTAGTGGAGGAGAAGCTTGAGGAGTGGAGAAGAGTGATGGAGGATAGAGGACTGATAATCAGCAGGAAGAAGACAGAGTACTTGAGGCTGAAAGATGATGAGGACGGGGTGGTCAATTTGCAGGGGGAGGTGTTGAAAAGAGTTGAAAAGTTCAAGTATTTGGGATCAACCGTAACACAGGATACGGCTACCTAGATTCAGATATAACCCACAGAATACAAGCGGGATGGAAGAACTGGAAGAAAGTGTCTGGGGTGCTGTGCGACAGGAGAATAGGGATTAAGTTGAAGGGTAAAGTGCCTAAGACAGTTGTGAGACCTGCGATGATGTATGGAGCAGAGGCATGGGCAACAAAGAAGACACAAGAGGAAAATCTGGATGTGGCAGAGATGAGGATGTTGAGATTGATGTGTGGGGTGACAAGAAGCGATAAGATTAGAAACGAGGTAATTAGAGGTACCTCAAGACTTAGAGAAATATTAGATAAGATACAAGAAAGTAGACTAAGGTGGTATGGTCATGTCGTTAGAAGGGATGAACAGTATGTTGGTAGGAGGGTGATGGAAATGGATATACAGGGTAGGAGAGGGAGGGGGAGACCAAAGCGTAGGTGGATGGATTACATCAATGACGACCTGAGGTCTAAAGGTTTGTTGGGTGATGAGGTATGGGACAGGAACATATGGAGAACACTGGCCAGAAACATCGACCCCACATAAAAGTGGGAAAAGATGTAGACGAAGAAGAAGAAGAAGACTGAGGAATGTAAATAGTATTTTAAGTGATGGGAAAAAGTGGATGGAATTGAAATTGAAGTTAAAAGAAATGAAAACGTAATGGGTGTTGATAGATACTCGATGCAGCATAAATTTATAGTTATTTTAAATCTATCCAAATAAATGGAGTTGATATCACCCAATCAGAGTCAGTAAAATACCTAGGATTTAAAAATGACAAACTGTAACGAAAAATGAACAAATACAATGAAAAAGTTAGTATATAATTACGTAATCACAAGGCTTGATTACTGTAATGCATTATATTACAATGTTCTTGCATATCAGTTAAAGGAAATACAACTCGTGTTCAATACAGCCACTAGAATCTAGCTTGATAGCTGGCTTGTCGCCGAGAGAGTTATTTTTTATCCACATTCGTTACCAATTAAAGATAGAATTGCTTTCAAGATATGCGTCCTTACATATGTGGCCCTAAGTACTGGAAAACCCGAGTACCTAAGAAATAAATAACAATGCATCGATCCTGTGAATGGTGCAATGTTCGCCATTTGTATGTAGTAAACAGGCTTAATGAATCGAGGGTAAATAAAATCATTGGTACTAGAGCCTTTACTCATTGAGTACCAAAATCATGCAATGAACTTCCTGAAAATATAAAGGAATGAGAACATATAGAAGATTTTAAAAAGAAGCTGAACACTCATGTATTCAGTACGGGCTACGACGTTCAAGATAATATAATCAGTGCCAAATATAAAACTTGAAATCAGTGATGTTTGGTCTGGCGGGACACCTTAGGGGTGGATGCCGAACCTTAAACACATCAAAAGTAAAACGAAAGTAAGAAAAGAAAAGGAAGGCCACCCGTCGTCAGCTTCATATTATGTGCATCCTTATTCCTTCTATTAGGTGCTCCTTTGCAAGAGACATCTGACAGAAATGCTGAACCCTTCGCTAATAACCCTTTTAATTGCATTTTTCCTCACACCAAGTGTATGGGATCGGAATTCTTTTTCACCGTTCTCCATGAAAGGTCACTGTTATTCACCTCCTTTGATAGACATGGAGTTCTTTCTTCATAACCACCATGGATAGTTAATTTTGTAACATGGTATACATTTGTTAATTAACTCTTGAAATACTCACTTCCAACGTCTATCGCATCTACCGTCACATTTATCCGGTTCTTTTGTGATCCTCAAAATACCTTGGTAAGAACAGTTGATGCTCATGTCTGAAGGCAAGCCAAATTGTGACGCCCTTTCTAGATGTAGTTTTAATGTCAAGCCCTCTGGCTCAGTTAATGGTTTTCTGGCATCACAGACGATCTGGAATGATAGGAAATAGAATATCCTGATACTCTTTTACGCCGAAACGTTTCCTGCGGAAGTTTTATAAAGCTTCTATATCATTAAATAAATACAATTTGAATTGAATTGCGGCAGTCATAGAGAAGTGGTTGGTCAATAGATGCCAACTTGCCTTTTTGCGTGCCTCCACTACCTCCCATTCTGTGCTGCCACGGCATCTTTTGAACTTTTGAGCTTTTGAACTACACCTTTAATAAAACTCCAAGCGATAATCTACAAAAATTGGTAACTTAATGGCGGAGGCTAGCAAGTGGCACGGGGTTGGCCTATACAGAGAGTCTTGCTCCTTGGTTTGATTGAGCTTGCCAATACTCACACAGCATACTCTATACATTAGAGATCGGCGACAAAAATTTCACTATTCTATAGTTTCCAAGTAATAAAAAAATTCCTACCTTTTTTGGTTCTTTTACCCGAAACCCAGCAATACTTGGGTCGTCGAGTGGTATGTTGGGAATCATGCAAGTGGGTGTGTTGATGAGATATTTCTCGGAGTC
>JAXCGZ010020245.1:0-18203 GCA_037179515.1 Halocaridina rubra
TACACAGTCGTCGTCCGCTTCCGAAAGATGGCGGGACACAATCGAGAGAGAGAGAGAGAGAGAGAGAGAGAGAGAGAGAGAGAGAGAGAGAGAGAGAGAGAGAGAGAGAGAGAGAGAGAGAGAGAGAGAGAGAGAGATTTATTATTTTATTTTATTAATTTATTGCGCCAAGGCGTCAGACATTACATGAGTTCATACAAATAATGCTTCAAATGGATACAAAACCAAGAGTTGAACATGGTTTACAGGGAGGTGTACATATTGATAAAACATTGCTGCATACTAACACACAACTCACAGTATGGCAGCACAGAGTACATTATATGCAAAAGTAAAGCTCAGAGAAACGCAGAATGCACAAACAGAATTATACAGCAACATACAGAAAATATATGTATAATTCAATATAATTAATGGCCACCAAAGTGAGGATAACGAGCAAGAATAACATCAAGGTTGTCATCATTAAGTAAAAATGAGCAGATCTGTATTAAGTTCTGACCTCGTGGTAAAACATCTCTCACTGTGGGGCACTGAAGACAATAGTGGTCAAGAGTGTTAGCATTAGGATGGTCGCATAGTTTACAGGAGGTGTACTGTGGCATATCTAGAGTCTGGGAGACCTGCCATAAAGGCCGATACCCCATTCTGAGCCGAGCACTAACTACATTGTTTTTCCGCACCATTAACCCGCGTCTGCGATACTTGTAGCGACTGTGAAGAAAGTGAGAGAGAGAGAGAGAGAGAGGGAGAGAGAGAGAGAGAGAGAGAGAGAGAGAGAGAGAGAGAGAGAGAGAGAGAGAGAGAGAGAGAGAGCGCTTTAGTTCTGTATCCCAGTGATCCATAGAAGAGAGAGAGAGAGAGAGAGAGCGCTTTGATTTCTAATTAACTGTATCCCAGTGGTCCATAGGAGAGAGAGAGAGAGAGAGAGAGAGAGAGAGAGAGAGAGAGAGAGAGAGAGAGAGAGAGAGAGAGAGAGAGAGAGAGCGAGAGAGAGAGAGAGAGAGAGAGAGAGAGAGAGATGTATAGAACTCAGACATATGTTATGTATATGAACATTTCGTGTCATGGCCCATGAATGTCCAGCAATACAAGTACAATACATTACTGTACATGCAGTACTTTCACGCATGTTATAACACTATATGTTTCTATTGATTCTGATCTTAGTCATATGATAGTTACCCTATCTTGCTGTCTTGATTCGTGCTTCACATTCAGTAACTTAATATATGTTACCCTAACAGAATACTGTATTGCTCAAATGGCAGTCACACTATCTGTACAGTGTTATGAAATGTCGCCATGTACCTATATGGAATGTAATTTTTTTTCCTATGCCTACATCTATATCGAATATTCTGGTGCATTTGTTACACAGCTCTTCTTATCCCCTCACATCTGACAAGTCACAGCGCTCCCATCTGTTTCTTTTTACTTTATGATTACTTGGTGCCTTGCCCCAATGAGGGCACCTTTCTTTGCCCGTCCCAGTGTAACACTCATAGAGCATTATTGTGACGTATTGCTTTATTGATCATATCAACCTGATGGATTTGCTTGCAAATCCTTAGCATACTGCCTTGCATTGGCTTTCTGCTTCGATGCAGTATAACATTCAGGCCCAACAGAAGACTTTGATAACAGGGACTTCAAAATTATAGTAATATCAAAGTACCTGACTCTTTTGGATTGGATACCGTGAAGTGGAGGAACAGTGGGTTGACTGATAATTGTTCTTGTTTACATTATGGGGCATGTATATTTATGCATTCTTTGCTTTTCGTGATCTATATACAGTAATAGTTGTATATTCAGTCTATGAGGTCATTACTTGATGACTGCAGACGGCTATGCAGATATATGCTGCCGTAGAGTTTTTAAACGACTCTGAGCACCAGGTCGAGGGTTCGCGCCCCGTCACGGTCTGAGGTTAGCAAGGGCATGCACTCAGGGTAACGATTGCATCTGCCAATACAAGTCCTTCGCATGAAGGCAACCGCCCTAGCCCTTGGTAGAAAAGGGATCCGTGACGTAAAACCGGAACTAAAAGAGTCGCAGGACGAGGCATATGATCTCTTGGTTAATTTGCTGCCACAAGTGGTCTGCCAATTCATTAGTGTACTCATTATGCCTGATTAATAGAGGCTAAGAAGTAACAGTTGCGGCAAGCATTCCTTCCTGACTGTGCTATGACTGTAAAATGCAACATTTTAACGTTTTATCGTAAAAAACTAAGATCAAAATTAGGTCTTATGAAATGTTAGTCTCGTATTTTCCTTATTAAACTATGATCTAGTATTGTGTATATTACAAATCTATATCAGTGTGTGCATATGATTTATAATATATACAATATTTTATGCAAAATTTTAACGTTTTATCTTGAAAAAGTGCAAAATCGAACAAAGGCGTTCGTAAATGTTAGTCCTATACTCCCCCTTTTTAAGATATGATCCTGTATATGTGTGTATTACATATCTCTATCATTGTTTGCGTATAATTTATGTATATGATATATCTAATAATATATGCAAAATGTTAATATTTTTCCTTGAAAATGGCCAAAGTCGAAATCATAGTAAGATTCTGTTCTTGTAAGGATAAATAACCCTAGAATACCCTGGGGTTACTCTTTTTTACAAGATCTCATAAATGTTCTTTTTTGTGTATCTTAAACTGCCACATCTCCACAGGGTGAAGGATTTGGGAGTTTTCGAGAATATGCTGCTGGAGCCAATGTTGAAATGAGCGATAGGCTCCTAGACCCAGAAATCAAATGCGAAAATGGAGGTATTCCTCCTTCCAGGTAAGATGTTTAGATGTTGAAATAAGTGATATGCTCTTAGACCCAGAAATCAAATGCGAAAATGGAGGTATTCCTCCTTCCAGGTAAGGTTTTTAGATGTTGAAATGAGTGATATGCTCTTAGACCCAGAAATCAAATGCGAAAATGGAGGTATTCCTCCTTCCAGGTAAGATTTTTAGATGTTGAAGGGAGTGATAGAATCCTAGACCCAGAAATCAAATGCGAATATGGTGGTTTTCCTCCTTCCAGGTAATATTTTTAGATGTTGAAGTGAGTGATAGACTCCAAGACACATTAAATGCGAAAATGGAGGCATTCCTCTTGCCAAGTAAGATTTTTAGATGTAGAAGTGAGCGATAGGCTCCCAGACCCATGAATCAAATACGAAAATGGATGCATTCCTCCCGCCAGGTAAGAGTCTTAGGTGTTCATGCACGTATCTAGATGAGTGTTCGAGGCATGTTTGGCTTCTGGTGAATGTTTGTTCTTTGACTCGGCCACTCCCCTTACTATAGGGGACTGTAGCTATTATATATATATATATATATATATATATATATATATATATATATATATATATATATATATATATATATATATATATATATATATATATATATATATATATATATATATATATGTGTGTGTGTGTGTGTGTGTCACTGACAAGGAGGGAGTGGTTATAAACACGTCGTATGCATGTACACATCCTCTTTGCATGGCTGAACCCATGCTACTGTTGAGTTGTCAGGATCTGAGAGACAACAGATATAGGTACTGCTCCATTTGCAACCTTAACCTGATTTTTACTTATATTTTTAGCTCGGATCTAACTTGGCAATTCTGGTATGTAACCCATAGTGTAACTCTGGACACAAATTAAGAGTGTTTACATATATCAAATGGTATTTATAGAATTTGTTTATGAGTATTTTATTTTCCTGTGAGGTAATGACATCTGGAGTGTGGTTTGGTTTCCCCTTGATCCATAATCATATATTTGTATATGCATATATCTGTGTACTCATATATCTGTTCATATATTTTACTTTCACACGATTAAGTAATCTCTGGCCTTTTTTTTTAACTTATTACGTCTTGAATATAGAGTATTTTTTTTTACCATATCAGTATTTTTCTTTTTACTTTTGCAATTCTAACCTTATTATACCATTTCTGATTTAAATTTTTACTAGTGTTGTGATTATTTTTATTTGTAATTCATGAATATTTCATATCAATTTATTAATTCAGTTTCATGCCTTGTTTATGTTTGTGCATAATAGCTTTACAAGTGAGTCAACGATAAAGAACCCACGAGCCAGAATTTCAAGGTACAGTCTAATATGAAATAATTTCCTTCACTCTATGAATTTATACCCTGACTTAGTCTTATTTTAATTTTTTCTCTTAGTTATGCTCATTTTACCATAACTACTCTTTTGACTGATATTGTAAAGATTAATAACCATTGGAACTCCATGCAAAATTAAATAACCTTAGAAATTGTTATGCTAGATTTGGTTCGTTTACTTTAGTTTAGATTAGGTTAGGTGAGGTGACTTGCCTTGTAAATATGAATAACCCAAGAGTACCCTGGGCTTAATCTTTTTAACAAGATCCCTTTTGACAAGCACATCATCTTGTAATAGTTTTATAAAAATACACTTTAATAGTCTTTAGGATGATCAATTATGCTACATAGTCTTCTGATAAGCTTTAGTTCTCATTGCCAACCCTTTGTTCACCTCTTTGTATATTCTCAATTTGTTGGATTGCTGATTTGTAATTAATACCTTGTAAAACAAGTATAACCTTAGTGGCTGCATTAGCTCAGTCGTAAAGCATTCGACTTGGGAAGTGACGAGCCTGACATATGCGGATTCTGTCCCGCTGGAAGGCATTAGGAAGGTTATCCAGTTTTAATCCCCCAGTTCCAACTCTAAATTCTTCAAATGGGGACTAATTATGACACACTAAATGGCAAAAAACTCGGCTATTATTTCCATGGGAGATTAGGTATGGACAGCTTGACTTGTATATCTGGTAACCTCAGGTAAATTATATTGCCCAATTAAATCTGTGAGGAGCATAGTGGAACACCATCAGCATGAGGACAAGCTCTGAGAGCAGTGAAAACTCCATTCTTCAGCTCTCTGATAAAAAAATATTAAGCGATTCTCTATCTTATCTATGATTGCATATTCAACATCAGTGTCTGATGGCACCCTGTAAGCGTAGGCAGGCACCGTAATGGTCGTAATAAATGGCACTCATATATCACGAATATCCCCCGCGTCTCCACTCCTTACTCCTCTCATAGAGCCATAATCCTCATTAACATAAGCTAGAAATAGGTAAAGCTACCAGTAGAGCTTCTCTTTTGCCATATTACCACATCCTTTTATTGGTTCAGGAGTTTTAGCAAACGTTTTTTATTGTACAAGGGATAATTAAATTATATTAGAAATAGTAAATTTTTTGCTAAGAATATCTCTAATTGTAGAACTGTTTGACAACAAATTTAATCAGCTTTCTCAATATTTTAAATATTTTTGTCAGATTTAATTTCATTTTATTTTATGTATTTTGATTTTTAACACTATTTTAAAATAATCTGTCCATCATTGCTTACATTACCAAGTACTGTATTTAGAGCGGTGTTTAAATTCCAAATGTTATTGTTTTAAATTTTTTTTAGATGACCTGTACTTTATTTGATTTTTACACATCTTTGTCATAGTTACTGTTTTATTAAGTATTTTAATTTTTAATTCTGTATTTTCTGTTTATCATTTCATGTTTCCATGATATTTTCTTCAGTTCTGATACCCCAACTGCAGTTCCACCTGCATTCAGAAGGTAATGCAACATTATTATTATTATTATTATTATTTTTATTATTATTATTATTATTATTATTATTATTATTATTATTATTATTATTATTATTACGTATGATATCAATAATGACTGATGTTATTTCAACTGCATAAATGTAATTGTATTCTTTGTAAGTAATAAAAGCATAATTTTAATATTTAAATATATACAATTTTCAATATCAATATATAGTTTTTATGAATCATAGATGCTACATATAACTAGTACGGTATATGCAATATTTAAGTGATCAATTAACAATAAGATATAATAAACTCTTGCAGTCAGGAGTCCCTTCGAAGACAGGGAAGCATAAAAAGGTAATACCGATGATATAGTACACTTCAAGTATCATAGATTACTGTTAAGTATGCTATAAGCCATGCATATACAAAAGCTTGACGTAATTAATTAGCCTTTAATTATGAGACGGTGATTTCATGTAAAAATATATCTTCAGATATTGTAAAACTGGTTTGCTCAAATGATGTTTGTCATTTGCAGTGTTTTACTTGTTTTAACTATTTTTTTTCAAGTATGTGCTGTTTGTTTTCACATATATTTATATATGAAAGTCTGCTTGATTTGATTCTTAGGAGAGACACCTCTCTTTACTAAGTTATATAGCTTATTCTGTTACATTGGGCAAAATTAGAACTATTGATTCTCCATCATTATGCATTTCCAGCCAGGGGTCTTGCAGACGTCAGAGCACCGTCAAAAGGTAAACATAAATATAGCAAGGACCAATATATGCCTTACTGTACTTTAACCCCTCAGTACCTTTAGTATATTGTATTATCAGTCTTCTTTTCCCCATTTAAAAGTGACTTATTTTATAATTATAGTATGAAACTGACACATGTGTACCTGTAATGTGCATAGTGCTGTACTTGTGAAAGTAAATACTAGAAGTCACTAATGTAGTTTATGAAGTATTTAGTACCAGAGATTGACAGTACCTGATCGTATTTTGTAAATTTTTTATTGTTTATAAATATGTCTGTTTCAACACTAAATGCAGTTCAATTGTTGCATATTCATATCTGCCCTGAATGTAACATTTACAGAGAGCACGGAACGTGTACAAGGAGCTCGGAAACATGTAGAAAAGGAGCACGAATTATATACAAGGAGCTCGAAAATATGTAGAAGGAGCACGAATCATTGTGCCCTTACTTTACCCATATATTTGGGTATTGTTATGACATTATATTCATACTTTATTTATATAACAGTTAATAATACCTACAAGAATTTTCATGATTTTAATGAGTGCACAACTTCTATTAACTCAAATCCTGCTGGAATCATGCTGGTATCATACCGAAACTTCAGAAATTTAACTTATTTCTTATAAATGTAATCTGCCAGCCAGTTTCTATGAGTTTGCATTGATAAGCTCCTTGGGTGAGGGGCAAGAACACCTCCGTAGTCCCCTGCGTGCAGTAAATATCTACTAAACGGGGCAGAGCGAGAGGACTGGGAGTCCCCTTCTTTGTATTTCCCTCTCTCAAAGAGTAAAGGTTCCATTGACTCTGTCACTCCCCTTATTATTGAGATTGTGGCTCATGTATTTAGATAGATATATATTTCCCTAAAAGGGAAAAATATGCTTATGGATTTTTTGCAGTTTTTTAATTTGACCAAAGGTTTAAAACCTTTTAATGAGATTTTTAGATCTCTTGTAGAATACCATGTAGCAGTATTCAATAGGACGTTTATATAGCATTAAAAATCGAGAACTTCCCTCAATAAGTAGGAAAATTATTATAAATTACCAATACCATGGTTGAAAGGTACTGTGGTAGCGCAGCAGTTATAGAGCTCGACTCAGGAAGTAACATCCCCATGTTTATGTCCTTTGGAGGGCCCTAGGAAGGGAAATCCATCCATAATTACCCAGCTCAACCCTGTGTCCACCCCCACTCGAATGGGAAGTAATAGTGACGCATAAAACGGCAAACAACAATTAGCATTATGGTTAAAATATCATAGACTGAGAAGTAATTTATCTACTCCTTTCGAACATATGAAACCCCTTTTGTTGGTATATTATCTCCATAAATACGCATACACTTACCACAATCCCCCTTGTTAAGGGGTGGCTGTGCCAAAGCACACAAATTCACTAGAAGCCAAGATACCTTGATTACTCATCTTGCCTACACCTAGAATTTCTCATTAATTATTATTTATCCACAGGCTGGCCACAGGTGGAGGTCTCCATAGCAGCGGCCATGCGGCTAGCTGTCCGTCCGCTCATATAGGAATAGACA
This sequence comes from Halocaridina rubra, assembly GCA_037179515.1. Classification (NCBI taxonomy): domain Eukaryota; kingdom Metazoa; phylum Arthropoda; class Malacostraca; order Decapoda; family Atyidae; genus Halocaridina; species Halocaridina rubra. The sequence continues at coordinate 7,972 of JAXCGZ010020245.1, forward strand.
CCTTTGAAAGGCATTTTATCCGTGTGCTCAATAAAGTTTACCAAACGATTGAGAAGAATGAGATCCGCTTAGCTGAGCAGGATCGTAGAGATACCATAAAGCTAGAGTGGCAACAGGTCGCTCTAGTAGTTGATAGGTAAGTAAAGGTTAAACAATACATAATTGCATCACCACTTAACAGTCTAAATTCTGAATTCCCTTCACCTTCTTTAAATACTGTATTTAAGTAGTTATACATAATGGCTACATCTGATTATTTACTTGGCACAAATTACCCGAAGTTTATATATTAAGCAGAAGGGAGATTATGAAAGTACGAGTCATAAGCATAAGGCTCTTTTTCCCTAATTTCTAATGTATAATTCTCACATATATGTACATGATTTTATTTCTCTTGAGAATTTGTGTAGCATGCTGTGATGTACATAAATAAATATACTGTACTTGTGTGTATTTACACCATCTTCTCCAAACTTTGTCTCTTCTTGTATGCTTTATTATATTTGCTGTGTCAATTATATACTAATATATAATCACTTTGTTATGTGTACTGTTTCTATTTTCTAAATTGTATTTACATGAGTCACAAATGGTCAGTATTAGACAAAGCTTAAGACCTTTTACAGCAGAAATTTATTTAAAAATTATTATCATTATTTTTTTCTGTCGTGTAGTGTATTTATTTTTATTTTTCTTACATATTGTTTACTATAAGGTCAGGGCTCTTTGGTTAGTGTTAAAGTTTAGGCTAAATATCCATCACCTTTTTCATATATTATTTTTGGTTTTAAAACCAACTTTTCACATGAAGTGCTGTTGTAATACAAGCTTGCTTCTTTTTTTTATCACTCTGTAATACATTTTGTCTTTATATATACTCAGGGTATATATCCTTGCACATTATTCTCTGACTACTTGGGTGTAATATACAGTTGTTATTGTGCATAAGTAAAGTAAAATTATATGACAGAGGTGACCAACTCAGAACATATGGTTTGTAGCCTCAAATGTTGATAAGAAATGAAAATCTTATGTAAATTGTCTTCTTAACCAGATCCAGAGTGTCAGTACAATATTGGCAATTAGATACAACTATCCAGGTACTTACTCGAGCAATTGGTTCCACCACTAGCCACAAAACTCATACCTCGTTCCCCCCTTGTTCCACTTTAGCTCTGAAGGTTTACTGATTTTTTTTAATTCAATCTTTGAAGTTAATATTTTTAATTCACGTATAGTAAAAAAAAAAAAGGTAAGAATAGTTTCCATAAGCACTGGGACAGCTGTATATTTCCAGAAATGTGGGCTACCTTTATGTTCCCTTTTTTGAAACAGTACTAAGATTTTGTCTACATGATATTTTCAGTTTTAAATTACCCAAAGATATCTGATTGGTCATTTTTGTTTATGTCATTATTAAAGTTGTGTATGACTTATTTGTTGCTGTTAGATTACCAGTACAGTGCTTTCATTTTTCAATGCTTGTTACCCTCATCTGATGAGTTCTTCAGGGCAGTGATTTTCAGTTATTCCTAATGGGATTACACAATGATAAAAAAATATATATCAGAGGTTTACAGAGTGAATGATGAAATAAATTTTATATGCAGATTAAATTACTTCTGTCATTAATGAATTTAATTTGACATACCATTTGGCTATACCATATGCATGACAAGGAACCAAGGAATACTAAGGGTGTGGTATATAAGAAATAAAAGCATTGCCTTGAATTTATTTATATTTTTAACCCCTCGGTGGGCTTCTTTCAAAACAAATTAGTCGCTAGAATACTTGCTATAGCATTTCACTGTTTTTTGGTGTTGTGTAGCATCTTTTCTCCCCCTCATGCATTACATAAAGCACTCAGTATAGGTGAACATTTGTGTGTAATCAAACGCAATCGAGGCAGGATGAATTTTGTAGATTGCTCTCCCTCTGAGGGTTAATATGCAGAAGCTGTAAATGTGACCTTCATACAGTTAGATGAATATGAATAAACAAGACTGAAAGCCACTGCCCATTGAATCACTCATATGTCAAGCACTCATTGTTGTGCCCTTGATTTTTACTTGATTATCAAACACTCATTGTTGGCATTGATACCCTTGAGTTTACCTGAAGTATCTTTAGGTTTCTGCTCTGGGTGTTCATCGTGGCTACCATCGCTTCCACCTTCGGAATTCTCTACAAGTCACCCCACACTAAACTCTTCACAGTTTGACGTGTGTCTCCTCCTCAGATGCACAATATATGTTTCCAACCCTCCCCAACAATCAAATGTTTCCTTTCAATTCGTATCAGTAGGTACTACATATTGCATGCATGCATGATGCTTTTAATTGACTGGAACTTCATACGATGTTACATAGAATACTTTGAAGTCGTATCAGCTTATTATGCCCCTTGTTGGCTTTTCAGGGAAATTTTTTTTACTGTTACACATGTCTCATACCTGACTGTTATGTACTGTACTGCTAAAGGAGGTCTCGATATTGATGTTTTTGCTATGATTTTTGATGTTTTAAATGAATCAGACCTTCTGAATCTTTGTAGATTTCTCATTTTTAGGTTAGAAGAGGTTAGTTAGGTTAGGAATAAGTTTTGATGGTTTTGAAAGTCACATTTGTTCCAAACACATAAAAAACAGAGAGAAAAAAATTAATTCTGAATCGAGACGGATGTAATTATAAAAAATTACCCTATTTAGAATCAAACTTTTTACAAAACCGAAGAGCTTATGTGTGACTGAAACTTGCAAAAACTGAATGTTGTTAACTTGTTTTCTTGTGTCTGACATTTCAGTTTTTGTTGGTGCTTTTTATTTTTCTTTGCTAAGAGTTCTTTGGTAGTTTGGGGTCTTTTAAATTTATTAAATCATTGAACACTGCACCGCATTTCAAAAAGCTTTGTTAAGTAAACAGCATTGTAGTAATATCTCATTTACTCAATGAAGTTACAGTGTAATCATAATTATGAAGAGGTAATATTAGATTTGTTTTTTCACTAGTTTATATCATTAATTCACTTTCTTTGATAAAAAGAAAAAATCAGTTAGAATACAGTACTCAGCTCAGAAGGTGAAAGAATCGCGATTGAGCCCATGGCGAGGCATTAGGAAGGGACCTAACCTTAATTCCCCTTTTCCGATCTGTCCCTATAATGAGGACTAAGTGAGAAATAAAACGTTGATAAACTTATCTATTTAGCCTGTGAAGTATTTTGCATGCTACAAATGCAGTGCAATTTAGCTTTTGCTGTCTCAAAATTTACTCCTTTGGTCATGTTAGGTAGCGATAGGCTACATATATTTTTATTAGTAGTTTATAAAGTAACCCAAAGAAGTTGTGCTGGAGTTTTCTTATGTAGTTCTATGATCGGAATAATTCTTGTGATTTATATGTATATAGTACGTTAAATGCATGGCAAGTCAGTTCAATCTTAAAAGCCTTTGCATGAACATGGAGTTGCCGCTGATGGAAGGCCAAGAATACTTCCTCAGTGTTCTTCTACATGTCGTAAAAGTTTTGTAAATAGGATGAAGAAAGGTTTATGCTTTGGCTCAGCCACCCCCTTTATAACGGGATTAAGGCTTTTGTATGCAGATAGATAGAGATGGATATAGAATAAAATGAATATCATAATTGGTCCATGCAAATTTATATAAAATAATACTAAACAGTTATGAGATTTGCCAGTATTATGGCTATGCCATTAACGCAGTGATTAGAGCGCCCGACTCGGGCAGTGACAATCCCTTGTTTAAGCCCACCGCGGGGCGTGAGAAAGAGCATCTAGCTTTAATGACCTTGATCCAACCTGTATTTGTCCACCCCAAGTCAAATGGGTATTAATAAAGACACTAACCAACAACAATTTTCCAGCTTGTCTGTTTTTGGAGTCATTTTTATAATGCTATTAAGGATTTAAGAGTAATGTTGAATAAGAAATAATTCATACATTATTTTGAGCATCATTTGAACGTATGGTCATCAGTTCATCAGACTATGGTAGTAGAATATTTCTCACTTGCAGACGGTTGGATGTTTCTAATATTCTTTACAGCAGTACAAACAGGTTGCCTTATTATGTATATTTATATCCAGTCCCTTATATTATGGGATTGCGATAGCGCAGTGATTAGAATGCTTGACTTGGGAAGTAAAAAACCTGCGTTCAAACCCACAGTTGGGCAATAGGAAGGGCATCCAACCTTAATTCCCCACCTTCATTCCGTCTGTGTCCATTACCAAAATAGGACATATTTTCCTATATGGAAGTCAAAACACTCCACATTTTAACTAAACAATTGATTGAGAACATATTAGTGCCTATGTAGTATTTAATTCTCTAAGGCTATTCCCATCCATATATGATACTCTCGTGTCAAAAATCAAATCATATAACTTTGTGTTTTCTATTATCAGACTCATATTTTTATGTCTAATTTCATACTCTCTTGTATATTTTCATGCGTTTATAGATCAAACCACACTTAGAAAGGCATACAGAAAAAACAATAGATGCTCCAAATTTTCACCCTCCACCGGGTCACATCAGGAACTTTATTGATTTCATGCGTTTATGTCTCTCTTCCAGGTTCTTGTTGTGGATCTTCATCATTGCAACCATCAGCACTACATTTGGCATCATGTATATGTCGCCTCACACCAAACTCTTCACAATGTAACGAGTAAAGCATTTCTAAGCAGTTCTTGCTATACTGAAACCCTTTCCTTTGAAGAAATCTCTGTGAATTTACGGACGGGAAACTATCTTATTTGAATAAATAGTCCTCTTGTTTAAATATTGTTTTGAAATTTCATTTAAAGACAGATGACTTTCATATGGATAAAAGTCTTCTTTGTGTATATATTGTTTTGAAAATTAATTTGAAGACATATAACTTTCGTATGGAAAAAAGTCCTCCTGTGCAAATATTATTTTGATCTTTTTTGTGACACATGTGCATAGACACTTTTTAAATGTGTAAAATATGAGACCTCCCATTTATCTTTGTGTGTAATACTTCCACTACTGCTGGTGATAAGAGTTTATAGAGAAAAACTAACTTATTGTAAATTCTGCCATGTAGCAAAATATCTCTATCTTCAAGTTAAACAGTCTAAAGATCACATTATGTCGAGTTCTTATTCATTTCATTAAAAAGCTGGATGTACTCAGACTGCTATAGTCTGGAACATCTACATATACTTCCCGAATCTATGACAGTCGGTACAGTTACATTAGATAAAATATTCTTAACATTGTTATTAGTCTATCCTGTCACTCTATTTCTGTTGCAAAGGATTACGTAGTCTAATATTGTTTTAATATTAGTGGTAAATGTGGGTGTTATTCGAAGTCCTTGCGGCATGTAATGAATTCTGTTCTTTTGTTATGGGTGATTGTCTTATGTGTAAGCCGAGGGAGCTTTCAAGTTAAATAGTTTTATATATCCCCATAGCTGTATTGTTGATATACAGAGCTCTGCTATTGGTGCTTAAACTAAAGAGCTTTATATATTATATACTGTGAATATACTTAATTGTACTTACCTCTGTTCTGTTTAAATCAGCAGATGGAACTGTACATAGCTCAGAATGGTCCATGTTGTTGTAACAAATGTTAGAATAATTGAGAAGAGTCTCTATTATGTTTATTCTTAGACTGATATTTATTACAAGAACATAAAAAATTAAATATTCAGAACAAAGAAATTAATTTTGATTCATATTGTATATATATGAATAAATAATTAAATGTAAAAATTACAGAATGTATAAATTCCTGTATAATATATACTGTGTGCATATATGAATAAATCATAAATTACCATATTCTAGAGTTAAAAGATTTTTAAACTCATTGTTTTAGTGCTGAGTCTAGTTTGGGAATCGTTTGCAATTACTCAATTGTTAATTATACCTGCCATGTATTCCATGGAAAACTTCTCTTCAAATAATTAATATGTTTACTGGATGAACAGTTATTCTGTGTATTCCAGGAGTTTAGATAGAGTATATAGTACTTGTCATTATATTAGTTTTACGATAATCTTTGATATACATATTGGAATCTTATTTCGTTACGACAAGTCTGTGATTCCCAGTGTAAATATTTTTTTTATTTTTACTTGGAATTGAATTTACTAATTATCCAAGATGATCTATACCTAGAATCAATAGTTTACATAATTAAAAAGGCTTATAAGTTATCTAATTGGCTGCTTTTAAGAGAGTTTGTGTTTTAATATGTAATTTGAGTTTCACTAAGATGTTTTGATTCAGTATGTGACTTGTTTACCTACTAAAGTAAATGGAATATTTCACTCATGTCATCATTTGTACTGTGAATTGTAAACAAGAGATGAAAATATTTCAGGCAAGAGAATTTTTGTGTAACTAGTAATAATTTTAGATCATTTTGCTTTGTAAATAACATGTTATACATTATTATGAATAGTTATATATATTATAGCACAACTTATATATCTTAATACTGTTGTGTTGTTTAAAGTATTACTCGCACTGGGCCATGCCTGTATTTTTTAAAAGAAGAGAGCTGTTTAAGAAATTATTGAGAACCTGAACCGTATTCATGCTGTGAAGTGAATGTAAAGCAATAGATGTATTAGAAAGTACTTTAGGAGTTTAGCACCTGCTTTATTCGCTCATTATTGCATACATATGGGAACCATGGTAGTTCAGTGGTTAGAGCGCTCGACTCGGGAGATGGCAGACCTGCGATCAACCCCACCGCTGGGTGTTCAGAGGGGCATTCAGCCTTAATTTCCCAGCTCCAATCTGCGTGTGTCCACCCCTACAATGAGAATTGATAATAACCCATAAAACGGCAACCAGCAAAAACATATTGCCTACATGAGTCTGTTTACGTTTTATGTGTCACTGTCAATTGTGAGTATTTGTTTTTTTATTATCATTGATTGTGGTCTCTTTGCTGATTCTGAAAGAAGAACGGCATCAAGTTCGAATATATATTTTGGACATGACTCCACATACCCACCGAAGTGCTACGAGCATAAGCAGAGCTTCATCATACCCGGCCCATTTCACACTTCTGTCAACTGTTCTGTTGAAAATGAATGGAAAAGACTGGATATGTTAATTGCATAGCAGATTTACTCTTAATTGGTTTACTATATTTTCTTGACATGTGAAATTTATACCGTAAATAGTTTAAACTTTAGTAATTAAGACTTTAGAGTTAAAAATCTAATTATATGCCCTCAAGGTTATGCACTCAGTAAACTGAGTGGATGGGTGTGGAAGGGTTTCCATGAGATAAAGCAGGAGAGGGGGAGTAAACCTGCAGATGTTAGGCTTCATAGCAGATCATTGCCCATTTAGCCTATGGATAACATGAGTTGGATGGTGGGTACGGGTTGTTGTAGCACTTTATAACTAAGGAGGTTAGAGGAACTGATCGAGGTATATTAGCTTCTCATGAATGTGTGCTTTGACTCGGCCATCCTTCTTACAAGGGAGATTGCAGCCCTTACATATATATGTATATCTGTGTTTGTATGTAGGTCTTGCCCCCGGCTCTAAATGACTTAATTGAAGGTAGATGAAAAAGACGAAATGCTGAATAATATATATAACAGTTAAAGCAGCGAATCCCTAAACTTTTGCAGATTGGTGTCATTATAATCTACAGAATGTAAGTAAACGTTATAACTCTTTTTTTTACAGTGATTACTTGTAAACAATAGGGACTCCTAGAAGAGAGATTTTTTTTTTATAGATGGCTCATATAAACAAAAGTAGTGTGGCTTCTAACCCCGATTTTTAGAACTATAACATAATTGTTTTGAACTTTTTAGATGGCTTGTTTTCCTATTTACATAGACTGGTATACTCTAATTCACCTCCAAGCGTTAATCAGCATTATTTTTAGTTTTTAAATTGTTACTGGTATATCCTCCATTGTAATTATTGTTCTCAAAGCTGCATGGCTGGGCACCACAAAGGCAGGGGTTGGTTGTTGCAGTTTGCCCACATTTGCTGGTCCTCTGCTGATGTACTTACCATCTTCTCATTTGCTGTTCTAGAGGGTGGATCTACCCCGAGGACGCTACCACACCAGGTCTTTCTCCACTGTGTAACATTTTGGTGTGAAATTACTAATAATGAAGGGCAACAACTATTAGGAAAGTAGAAGTTTATTGAGGAATACTCAGCCCATGGCACTCCAGCTGAATAGTTGCCTGTGGAGAAGCGCTTTACTTATTCATGTAATAATTATTCGGAATCATGTGATTTTCTGTAACTTATACAGTACTGTAAGGTTTTGTGTGATCATTTAAACTGATAAGTTTTTGGTGTTGTAAGCTCACTTTGTCATTAATAAAACTTGTGTTATAAAATCCATATATGATAACTTTGGTTTTGTGGTGCTTAAAGTATGCTGTGCAATTAAAGTTTCACCTACAATTAACAAAACACCATCAATTACTGTATTGTATATTGAAATTACTTTTTATTATTATATAGGTATACTGTACCTCCCTTTAAGACAATTGACTCATGTCGTTTTCGACCTTACGGAGGTATTTTAGTAATAGTAGAGAAAACAAAATTCAACTAAAGTTTGTTTATGTAATTTTGCTTGAGTCAGCAAATGTATAAAATAAATATGTGTACTGTAAATGTTTATAACAATTGTAAAAATGTTGATGTATCAAACATATTGTTGTATTAATGACGTTATGGGTTTGTTCATAAGGGTTCATGGTGGGTCATGTTTGTTAAGGGTTTATTAGACCTAAGTCATATATTACTTTAGTTGTCAGTCTTGGAATGATCAGAAATGTAAAGTGAGGTATTACTGTACACGGATTGCTGGTACTGATAGAGATAATCTCTGACTTAACCAGATTCTTACTAGACATTTTTAATGAACATCAACATGCCTGAACTGCATTAAAGACCAAAAATATGACAAAATTGGAAACATAACAATAAGCGTTGTTAAGTTCCCTTTTGCCTATTGTAAGTTATGGATAACACGTACTTAAGAAATATAATTGCACAGAAGACTTGAAGTGATCTTGTAGTACTTAATCCACGTAAACAGCTGATTGAAGGGGTGAGAATGGGTGACTCCCATGTGTGTTTTTTTTTTATTTGTGGCTATCCTGCTTATTTCAATGAGATACGGTTTTATATTAAATATTAACACCTTTGTTATCCATACATGTCATAAAAGTTTAGTGTTAAGCAGTGGAATGCTGAGGGGGCTGGAATGAAAAATCACCCTCATTCCCCCTAAAAAATGAGTTACTTCCTAATATCTTTACATTTTTATTTAATGGAATTATGTCAGTTAGAGGTGGAGATAATAAGGTATGATCGAGCCCTGCAGCCCTGTTTTTTTTTCAATATTGTTATTCACCCTGCATGCTACAGCAGAATATAACAAAAGGCTTTAAGGAAACAAGAACTAGAAGCCCAACAAATGTATGTACATAACTTTGTTGCAAACTATCTGTGAAAATTTGTTCAGTAATAAGCTCAGATGACATGATAACTGTAATGTAAATATGCATGAAAGAAATAAACGTTGTTTTCTGAAATGATAAATGTGTTGCTTTTATTTCTTAATCATGAGCTGAATATTCTCTTTCAATGTTTTTTTCCTTTATTAAACTCTCTCTCTCTCTCTCTCTCTCTCTCTCTCTCTCTCTCTCTCTCTCTCTCTCTCTCTCTCTCTCTCTCTCTCTCTCTCTCTCTCTCTCTCTCTCTCTCTCTCTCTCTCTCTCTCAGTAATGATAGGGCAAATTGTTTTCGCAGATGATGTCTTTATTACTGATTTTATGAATAGGATATTTTTTTTTTTACTGAGTGGCCTTTTTATCAAGTTTTATATTGTAATCTTGATTTAATTGCCTTTTTCACAAATAATAATAATAATAATATTAATAATAATAATAATAATGATAATGATAATAATAATAATAATAATAATAATAATAATAATAATAATAATAATAATAATAATAATAAGAAGAAGAAGATAAAGAAGAAACAAAACTTGTTTTTATATCATAAAAATAAAATACAAAGAATTATAGTATAATACGATTTGCATATACTATCAGGTTAATTAATGATATGTTATCTCATGAAATACATTATTGTCTTGGTGATAAGATCTGTGGTGAACGTCTGATGCTTGCTTTAATTGTTGGATGAAAAACTGCGATTTTT
>JAXCGZ010020246.1:0-18182 GCA_037179515.1 Halocaridina rubra
ATAAAATTGTTATGATTTGCCACACTAGCTTTGCAGGTCAAATAAATATCACAGTATTATTGGCATTTGTTAAAGGAAATATTCTAAAAATTAATAATTCCTTTTGGAGAAGGCAGACCTGTCAGGGTAGGGAATATACCATAGTGTTATTCCTCTCCTCTTAGAGAAAGAATTCATCAGATTTACGTTATAACTTTTATTAGACAGGGTTTACATTTTAGTGTTACCATCACCATCATTCTTATATTCAATTGTTTTCTAAGCATTCCAAGTATTTACATAATTCTTGGAAGTTTGATAAAGCTTTAAAGGTTTTAAGTGGTAATAAGTATTGTATTATGACTAGATATCAGAAAGTTTTTCTTCTCAATTTATATATATATGGTCAGTGATTTCTTATTGCTGTATTGAAGATTGGAAGTATGCAAATTCTGTAATAGAAACGAGAATTATAATGATAAAAATTAACATTGGTTTGCGATTGACAGTTCTTCAGGACCTGTCTTTCATCATCATGAGGTAATAACTGTAAATAATTAATAGCTATATGGAGGCTGATAAATTCTTGTTTTACAAGCACAGGTTACATCATTGTCTCAAAAGCGAGTCATTCCGAGTGCTTATCTTGTGGCACTTTATTGTCAGCAATCAGTACCTGTTAAAACAACTAGATAATGATTATAGCATATGCAACATCATATCACCTCTGCGTTGCTTGTTAGGGATTCTGAAAAATCATTACACGAGAAGGCAGACCTGTCAGGGTAGGGAATATACCATAGTGTTATTCCTCTCCTCTTAGAGAAAGAATTCATCTGATTTAAGTTATAACTTTTATTAGACAGGGTTTACATTTGAGTGTTACCATCACCATCATTCTTATATTCAGTTGTTTTCTAAGCATTCCAAGTATTTACATAATTCTTGGAAGTTTGATAAAGCTTTAAAGGTTTTCAGTGGTAATAAGTATTGTATTATGACTAGATATCAGAAAGTTTTTCTTCTCAGTTTATATATATGGTCAGTGATTTCTTATTGCTTTATTGAAGATTGGAAGTATGCAAATTCTGTAATAGAAACGAGAATTATAATGATAAAAATTAACATTGGTTTGCAATTGTAAGTTCTTCAAGACCTGTCTTTCATCATCATGAGGTAATAACTAAATAATTAATAGTTATATGGAGGCTGATAAATTCTTGTTTTACAAGCACAGGTTACATCATTGTCTCAAAAGCGAGTCATTCTGCGTGCTTATCTTGTGGCACTTTATTGTTAGCAATCAGTACCTGTTAAAACAACTAGATAATGATTATAGCATATGCAACATCATATCACCTCGGCGTTGCTTGTTAGGAATTCTGAAAAATCATATACATCATAATGTGGTGTTGTTTCAAGATACTGTATTTTTTTTTGCAAGAGATAAGGAGAACCCCTCAGTAAATGCACTCATTTTGTTAATAAAGTGACGTAATGTAACTGATATTAGTTAAACTTACCTAGATATACACTGCCAAAAAGCAGTCTGCTGGTTAACAATAGAATCTTCAACTATTGGAAACTGTTTCATTTAGATTTTCGTATATCTGATTAGGTAACTCTATATAATCATTATTTATTTCATAGGAGTAAAATTGAAGTTTTTGCATGTAATTTGCTATTCCTGCATGTACATTGTGTTTATACTATTCTACTACTAAAAGTTGTTTTTGTAAACTTAAATACAGCTATAATTGAAAGTCTATAATGTATGATCATTACTGAAACCATCGTTACAGAGTATTAAATGCAGCATATTTTATCCATTCAAAGTTGCATTACAATGATTGTCTAAGAATTTGTTACAACTATAACTGCAAAGTTATATTACTGAAAGGATTTACTGGCTAAATTTGAAGAGCAGTATTCCTGGCTATATTGACAAATCAGAATGTATAGTTTTCCTGTGTTTTACAATATTATTTGTGTAACCTTACTTCTTATCTCTTCTGGAAACCATTAGCTGATTCCTTTCAGTAACTTAATTATTTTGACATACCTACTTAGCTATTTTGCATATATATCTTGAGGGTTTATTTCAAACCCGTGAATTATCATATGTTATCCAGTGTAAACAGTCTAAATGTAACCAAAGCATGTTTACCTAGTGGAGTTAGAAATATTTTTAAGTTAATCTTGCATAACTTTTATAGCTTCATGGACATTTTAATTTAAAATAATTCATAGCAAGTTTCAGATTCTACTAGACTGTAAAGATAAGGAAAGATTTTTATTGTATGGTATATCTTTTGCAGAATTATTACCCTTGAAAGTCGGCCATCATCTATGCTGGAGACTGGTCATGCGACACTTCCTGAGGGAAATCAGGGAGTAAACCTCTACATACTCGCAGGTCATGAACCTAGTATGTATTAGGCATTGTATGAGAGAGAGAAGTCCACAGTGAAATATGCTTCTGGAGTATTGCATGATAGCCTGCAATACCTTCAATAAGTTATATTGAGTTAGTGTACATGAAAATGTATGTAGTATTGCGAAATTGCTCTACAGAGAAATGCTTCTGGCCGTTTACATGGGATTGATGGGCTTACAGACAACCGGTGAAGAGAGCACCATTTATTATGCAGTGAAGAGTTGGAGGTATCATAAAGATTATGTTTGTGTTTCACAAGTGATAACTGGGGATGAGTCTCCATGTACTGTATATGCCTTAGATAATCTTAGTGATAGATAATAGAAGTGAATGTACAGTGTGGGATTGTTATTCTTATGATTAAAAATGACTTCGGAATTAATATTTGGTACCCACAGGAGTAGTGCAAATAAATCTGAATTTATAGAATGTCTCATTGGTTAAAACTTCAACAGAGTGGGAAAGGTTGTTAGCATATGTAATTTTTTTAAGATAGTCATACATATTAAGTTAAGATAGTGATTTACCATGAAGCTCAACAGTGATATATAATTTTCCATCTTATTAATAAAGTGTATTTGCAGAATTTTTTTTTAGTAGTATTGATACATGATGGCATAGCCACATATTCCATATGTACTGATTTGGAATTATTATGAATAGAATATCGTGCATATTTTAATAACCTTGTACTTTTTTCCTTAGCAGCATCACTTTCTTCCTTATTTGGGAACTATATTACTGAAATTATTCAAGATTTGATTAGAGTATATATACAGGGGGTCCCCACTTTACGTCAGGGTTCCATTCCTGACAACTGACTTAAGTCGGAACACACCTATAATTTGAATCTTGGTCCCCACAATACTATAAATAAATACTCTGAAACATGGGAAAATAATCTAAGTTCTGTATCTAATTCATAAAAATAGTCAAAGTACATTATACAATATTGCTTACCTCTACTACTGGATGACTGGTATGTTGAAAAATTGATTTATTAATTATTTATTGGTCTCTGATGTAACCTCGAAACGACTTAAAATGGGGACCCCCTGTATAGTATTTGCAATGTAAAAGTATAAACTCCCTACATAGAAGCATTGTCAGCATATGCCTCTTTGAAAATGAGAAAGTACAGTAAATTAAATAAATTTGACATTGACTAAAATATATCATTAGATAGATTAACATAGGATGTAACTGAATAATTTAAGGTGAAAATTCATGTCTTCTAAGTCGCTCAGGACAGAGATGCAGTATATAATACAGAATGATTTTTAATTATTATGTTATGCAGTAACTATTATAGGAATATATAGTATGAGGTGCATCTGCTTATAATTTATCTTCTTAATGGTAGCACATAGAGCTTGCACTTGCATATATTTCTTCAAAAATCATTCTCTTTCAATAAATACTTTCAAAGTCAATCATTGAGAGTTCAGCTATTCATAGTTTTATAAGTGCACCTCAGAGAATATAGATATTGTTCTATTATATTCAGTGATATAAATTTGACCTGTGCTGTGAGTTTGAGTCCCTTTGTGTGGTGTTTCCAACCCTTCCCATCACATTATACATTAAGCATATTATTCATTTTGCGACTCGCTTAAATTCCCGAGCATTAAGTCTCGTCTTCTTTCTTTGTAACCTATCGTACTACACTTATTTTTCCTTTCTGGAAAAATATACCATGACATATATCATTATCTATCTCTCAGTGTTTGTTATATAAAATTATCAGGTGTTAATAATACTTAGAATCATATGCATTTGACCTCATGCCAAGTGGTATAATGTTATGCTCAAGGTGAGTATATTTTGCTAAAATATTAATGGGCGCCTGTAAAGTAAGTTGAACGGAACATATGCATATCTCTGAGTATAAAAACTGACGCAGTTTATGAAGAACTCCACTAAATAGGTTGCTGTAATAATTTAGAAAATATGCTCTCAAGATTTATAGGTGTTTCTTATGTATCTTCAATATATTGCTGCTACACAACTTGAATATGTAATGTATATTCTGATTACCATTGAAGTAGACAGTGAAGAGTATTCTTTTTTATCAATATTGTATTTAGCATTGTGTCCTTTTTCGGTATCATTATTTAATGCGCAGTATCCATATTTTATTTAAATACCTTAGGTTTTATCCTGTATTCAGGAAAGATACTGTTTTTGGTTAATTATTGCCAATATATCTTCATGTTTATTAACGTCATTGATTTACATGAAGCAGTGGAAAATACTTTGAAGCATAATGGAATATGACTTATTTTCAACAATAAGTAATCCTTCAAAAGTGCATTGTTTTCCGCACTTGCATAAATTTTATTGTGTTACTTGGGACCTTAGGTATTATATAACTTTTTTCATGCATGGAATTACCTGCTTTATAATAATGGCATTTTGAAATTTTTTATTTTTGTCACTGGTTAGTTTTTAATCCATCTCAAAAGTTAATGATAGCAAACAGGTGAATAGTATTTCTATTGTATTGCAGAAAATAGTATTGGTTGTTGAATACTGTAATTTGCTCCTATCTTCCTTATTTGTTGTAGAGAAAGTAAAAATGGAAAAGGTTTGAAAAAGGCATGATTGACTCAATTCTACATTATTTTAAAGACAGATAAAGGTAAGATATATATATCGCTCGTATCTTTCTGATGTATATGATCAGTGATATTTAGAGCATAGGTTGAAGATGCCTGTATTGTGTTTTGTTTGAGCTGTATAATACTGTTTTTTAATTGCTGTTATTAGCAACCATATGATTTTATTTTATATTTTTGTCAAGACTGTAATATTTTCTTGCATTTGATGTGCAGACATCCTACTAGCTCATTATATGTTATAGGCACAAATTTGAGTTATTACTGCAAATAACTTTGTTATCTTAGCTTTGATAATTTAGCTAATATTTAATTCAAGAAGTACAGCTTGGTGCAGTGGCAAAATCATAACATTTCCGATGGCATTAGCAGATATACTGAAGGATTAGTCAAAGCAAAAGTAAATATAAAGTTAGTATGACTCGTTTATTATATGGTGGTTCTCAGGCTCCTTTGCTGCTCCACTTGCAGTAGAAGCAATCTTCTTAAAAATATATTCAATGGAGCTATTGTTAGTTAGTTATTTATGTGTAGTATGCTGTCAAGCCACTGAAACATAATGGATTCAGCATGTAAAAGAAACTACAAAAGTAACTCTCCTTTGCATCTCTTTGACCATGTACTATTGCTAACTAGCATCCATATGAATGTTGTAAAACATGAACAGATTTAAGCTGTTGCTTAAACAACTTCGAAAACTAGGCTTCTTGCTACCATGTCTTGTCATGATCCCTTCATAAGAGTTTAGTGTCTCTCCCTGATGATTGTAAAGGTAGGTTGTGTATCACTATGTACCAGCTACTTCCAACTCCCTAGCTCATTGTTTCATTTGGATTCCAAGGTATCTCCTGGCCAGAGACTCTTACACCTTGCCCTTCCATCTCCTTTTTGGATGCAAGTAAACCCAGCCCTTATAAAATTTCTTCATTGTTTTGCCATTCTCCCTCCTGTTTAAAGTGTCTAACCAGATTTATGTGGTCATCATTCTTGCATTCCCTATTATATATTGGAATTTCCTAATCTGGTCTGCATTATCTCTGATGGAGGTATCCTAATACAAACTGAATTAAAAAATTCACCCTCTAAGTTGTGGCAATCAGTGGATAATGGTATAATGTAATTGTATCCATATTAAATATATAGATACCACCTGAATCTCTCTTGATCCTTCCTGATAATATGCCAGGATGAGGGTCCCCATCCTTCAATATACTGTATATTAAATATTGGATTTCTGTAAAGACAACTTTCAATATAAATCTAAATCACACCGAGATATCCCTTCCTCTGAACTACATTGGGAGCACACATCTCATTAGTCTAAATAATATTCTGATCCCTCTTGCTTACTCTGTTCTTATGTAGGTAAGAAGAGTTCACGTCAAGTTAAGGAGATAGTGATAATGTAGATTGGAATAGTCACATATAAACACCAACTTTTTCATGTTCCTTCACGGCTTTTTTAAGCTCTCATTCCTAATATGGTGTTTATATGTGACTTTTCCAATCTACTTTGTCACTATCTCCTGCACTTGACGTGTACTCTTCTTACCTACATTGATAGAAAAAGAACAGAGTAGACAAGAGGGAACAGAATATTATTTAGACTACTGAGATGTGTGCTACCAATGTAGTTCAAAGGAAGGGATATCTTGGTGTGAAATATATGATATACAATATATTGAAGGATGGGGACCCTCATCCTGGCATATTATTAGGAATGATCAAGAGAGATTCAGGTGCTATATATTAGGATTTAACTGGATACAGTTACATTATATCATTATCCTTTGATTGCCACAACTTAGAGGGTGAAGTTTTTAATTCAACTTGTTTTAGAATACCTCCATCAGAGATATTGCAGACCAGATTACGAAATTCTAAAATATTATAGGGAATGCAGGAATGATGACCATATAAATCTTGCTAGACTAACTGCCTATTTCTTATGGTTAATTTAGACTTCAAAAGTATTAAGAGCAAGAAAGTGTACTCTCAAGCCTGCTCTATATAAACTTTTCAAAGGATAACACAAACTCAGAAAATGTATTGCCAGATCTGTCTTTGGAATGCAAAATATTGGCTGGTGTTATGTGTCTGCATTATCCCCTTTTGAATAGGGATGGACACACAAACTGGAGCTGTGGAAGTAAGGCTGGATGCCTGTCGTAACACCCCTCACTGAGCTCAAACACTGGTTAGTCATTTCCCGAGTTGAGCGTTCTTACAGCTGAGCTATGTAGCCCTTCATTAGAATGAACATATATGGTCTAATAAAGCCAGCATATTCATTAGCAAGCAGAAAGCTAGTTTGTCATGTGGACAGACATATTTAGAATTATTTACATGACACATGATGGATAAACTTGAATTTAAGTCTTCAAAGATTAATAATATTGTGTTTGTCAAGTGCACATTCCCTCTAGAATCAGTGCTTACAAAAATAAAAAATTTATATAAAAAAAAAAATTATATATATATATATATATATATATATATATATATATATATATATATATATATATATATATATATATATATATAAACTTGCTAGAAAGTTTGAAGGCATGCTCAAAACCTGAGACAGTAATATGGAGACCTTAGATACAAGTAGAGGCCTAGGGAATTAGATCTACCACTACTAGAAACTAGATATTCAGGTGATGAATATGATAATAAGCTTTGAATTCTTTTACAGATTTTCATAATGTCGATATAGAGTGAAACTTTGTTGTGGGGGGTTGTAGAACTACTTTTAACTATAATGCTTTTTTTCGAAATCTTCCCTGCAAGTTATGAAAAAGTACACAAGTATGATTTTAGTGAAAAAACCCTTGATATGGGGAACTCTCATAAAACATTCTTAGCGTTAAGAAGGTATTCTAAATGCTCTCTCTCTCTTTCTTTTCTGATGAATTGTAAGTTAAATGTGGATTTTAAAACGTTTAGCACTAGAACTACACTTTTTCTATAATGTATGAACTAGAGAATTATAACCAGTTTGATTTTATAGATACACGATTGCCATTGCTACCAAGGAACTCTTTACCTTTTATGAAAATTAAGGCTCCCTCTCTCCTGGTGTAATGCTACTGATCAGTAAAACAATATTTTATATATGGTACTACTTCAGAACAGTAAGGGAGGGAGGCATCACAATTCCGACTTCCTATCTTTTTTCTTTCTTTTTTTTCCTTCAACAGAGATACCCCTTTAATTTACTGTCAATGGAATGTAGGGAATAAAAAGAGCAAATTTTTAATTTCCCAATACAAGAAATTTACCTCCAAGTTGCTACCTTGAACATACAAGTCCTTAAAGCATACAAGGGTGGAATTCATTCCTTTACCTGAGATAATGATAATTTTTGATAGGTTCATGTTTTATGTCTGAAAATCTGTTGTCTCTTTATTTTTGCCAGTCTGATTTAGTTCCTTCCCCTTAGTTTCCAAAGGATTACTTTGCCATTAGCCCTGCAGGTTCCTTATTTTAGGATAATATTTTTAAAACTATCATACTTCGTAATAGAGAGATATACACAAAGATGGCATTGTCTAATTTTACAATAGACAATGCACATGTTGATAATATGTTGAAAACTCTCACCTTCTTGGCTGTAAGTTTAGTAAGAAAAATGTAAGAACTTCACTGCAGTTGAGCTGAAAGTTTCCTGTGTTTATACAAAACCATCGAATTACTCATGGTAAAAGAATATAAAGTAATATATTTTTTCTCTTAATATAACATATTACTGTGAGCATCACTATAAAGTAATAAATTTTTTCTCCCAATGCAACATATTACTATGAGCATCATTATGAATAACTGCTTGAGGAGGAGGATTATTAATCAAGTTGTCCAATTTTTTTTTTTTTTCTTTCTTTCTTCATATGTTTGCATGAATGTCAGTTATTTAGGCAATAAACCATTCCCAGTACTCTTAAGTGTAAGGTTTTGTACTGTGTTTTAGATGTGTACATCAGTTAATAGTGGAAAAATTATTTCTTAGATACCTACTCTATTTGGAATACCAGGCTTGATTATATTATACATATCTGATATTTTAATTTTGCGATAATTGCTAAGGCTCATTTAGAATGGCAATAAATTCCATTGTACTTTGTGTAACTCCAAGTATTTATATATAATTTGGAATGTATGGTAGTGATATATACATGAGAAAATTCTGTTTGTGTTGAGTAAAATATGTTAGCATTTTATATATATATATATATATATAATTGTATAGCCTGTTATTTTGCTAACTTTTAATTAATTTATCTGCACGCTTTTATGTGAGTTATTTTGTTATTTTATGATAACTGAACTTTTCTCTCTCTGCATTGCTGTAAATCTGTCAAAGCATCTCGCATTGTAACTGATATTTGTCGTTTTCTTTGTTTGCTCGAGTGAAGGAGTTGTACTTAATTTCTATAAAGTTATTGCTGATGTTTTTATTTCCTTAATCATGCATTTGGTGCTGCTTTCAGGAGTGACTTTGAAAGGGTTGTATGTAATGAGTTGTATATTCCTATTTCAGGGTTTCATATTGTGTTTTGTAAATTTATGTATATTTCCCTGTATATTTTAATGGCTTCCTTGAAGATAACTCCTCAGTTGTAACTAGCATTACATTTTCTATTTTGGCTTTTTATAACAACGAGTTAATTGTCAATATATATTCTGTAATTTAAGTGAAATTTTGATTGTAAACTATTTCATTTTTTATTTTTTTTATTATTCATATTGATAATAAATTTTTAGATGAAGTAGATTTAGTTTGTTTAAAAGAAATGTAAATGTGAAAATAAGCTGCTTTCAAGGAAATGAAGGACGTCTATAATATAACTTCGTAGCACTGTATGTTACATAGGCTCGTGCTTATATATTTCCCATTCCATGGTCATATCAGATTTGATTTACTTTCAGTAACTGGTCTAGTTTGCTGTACACAGTTGTTGATGTAAAATATATCAATCAAAATAAGGTTTAATGAATGCTTGGTATATGATATTGCTGTATGCATTAATGGTGAGAAACTGAATATTCATTTATTTCAGTGCAGGTGTTTAATTATGAGTTAGTGCCTTGAGCAATACTGCACTGAGTAGTGTGCAAGACTTTTTTTTATATTTTGTGTAACTAATATAGGCTTTATCTTTTTAAATGATTTTAATAATGAATCGTCTTTTAAATACATATGGTTTACTAGTACCATTTCTGCTATAGCTCTATCACTTGGTAAATACATTTATATCACTTCAAAGCTATATCATAAAATTTCATTCTTATATCATACTGCATGACAGAATTTTTTTTTTTTCATTTGACAATTGACATGCATCATTATGTCTTAAGATCTTAGCTTGATAAATTTTAAGTTCATCATCCTACATATGTATCATATGTATGGTGTACAAAATGTATGCTTCATTCACCTATAAGAATAATATGTGAGGTGCATAATTTATATGTCTGGTATTTATCTAATATGATTGAATACTATTTTTGCACTTGGATTCTGTGTATTTGCTAAACCCATTCTCTGTTGAATTATAGTTTTTTACTGTTTCACTTGTGGGTAATACAGTATGTCAATCACCCATGTGATTACTGGTGATTTTGTTTTTCTTAAATGTTAGGTTGATAAAAGTTTTTCGTATGTAACATTTATATGGCAGACTTTAAGTCTATTTGAAAAGATATCCAGATAGTTTTTTTTTTTATTAATTATTCATACAGAAGTTGTTAAATTTGGTTTGTACAATTGACACATTGCTTATTAAAGGCAATTTTTCTATTGAAATTCCTCACTTATATTTAGTTTTACTAAAAGCTGAAAACAGTTGAGAGTGGCCATCTTTAAAAATTAAACTAAATATTTGTAACTTAATTAGGTATGATATCATAGATTGCATATTTTGTTCTGATCAGAGTATGAGAAAGTGATTAAGCCAAAATATTTATCTTTTGTCATGATTGCTTGTCTTTGCTTTAGAAAATCAAAATTAAATTTTTGTACTCTTTTATTAGAAAGAATTTTTAATTGTTACTCAGATTTATTGATTTATGAAGCATTGAAGTTCTGATTATCTCGATTCTTCATCTCGTCCGTATTATTTTAATATAAAAATAGATTTTATATTATTTCTGGAAAGCTTGATACCAATGAAAGTCAAATTAGTATTTATATATGCAGAAGCTCCCCTACTTACGAAAAACTGAATTATGAACATTCACAGATACGAACAAAAGCCTACCCATTATCTACCCATGTATCAATGTATTACTGTACTGTACTGTATTATTACATTGTTATTACTGTATTAAAACTCATTAATGCAATATACTTTGTTTTATGTAGTAGTTAAGTATCTTTAACCTAATTTCTGTACAGTACTGAATATGTATGTATTATGCAGCACATTGTTTCCTAAACAACTTATGAACAACTCTACTTACAAATGAACTTTTGAAACCTTACGCTTTTGTAAGTTGGGGAGTATATATATATATATATATATATATATATATATATATATATATATATATATATATATATATATATATATATATATATATGAAGCATGAAAAGGCCATTAAAACACAAAAAGAAGCGAAGATGTACTATATATTACGACTGGACTCCAGTCCTCTTCAGGTACAAATGAATCGATATATACAAAGCTCTGGATAAAGAATATGGGGTGGGAGAGATGCTAGCTATGATTGCCAGGAGAATCCACGATGGGATTATCTTCAGACCTCAGGTGAGGTGAACGGTCATTTGGCATAATCATTTTAATGAGGTCTTTTAATATTGCTTCATTCACAATATCAGATCTCCACTGTCCATTTAATAAATTCATGGTTTCTGATTTTTCTAGAATGGCTGCTTCAAGTATCTTCCTCCTGTATTGGCAATTACTCTTATATAGCAATGAGGACACACTCCAATTAATATGGTGACCAGTATCTCGCATATGCACAAATAAAGCAGAACTCAGCACCATATCACACTGCTCTTTTATGCTAAGATATTCTCTGGTCTAGCAAACGACCAGTTTGACCTATGTAAGATTTATTGCAGGAACTGCAATCAATTTTATAAATCCCTGCTTTTAAAGCTTTTTTTATTGTGATATACGTTAATAAGTGAAGAACCATTTGTTTTAGGATAATTAAATATAAAAGGATTACTTCTGCCTAATTGATCACTAAGAATTGTAATATTTTCTAAATAAGGTATTTTAATCGTATTTGCAAAGTTTATTTCTGACTTCTGCTGGCCCATTATAAAATATTTTTGCTTTGTTAATTGCTTTTTCGATTACATATGTGGAATACATGAGACTCTAATTGTTGGCAGATTAATTTGAATTCATATTGCAAGTAATGAGTGGAACACACTCTAAGACCTCTTAGGAAAAGATTGCGTGCAACACCATTAGGCAGAAGTAATCCCTTTATATTTAATTATCCTAAACAATTGGTTCTTCACTTAATAACGTATATCAAAATAAAAAAGCTTTAGAAGCAGGGATTTATAAACTTGATTTTAGTTCCTGCAATAAATCTTACATAGGTCAAACTGGTCGTTTGCTGGGCCAGAGAATATCTTAACATAAAAGAGCAGTGCGATATGGTGCTGAAAGTTCTGCTTTATGTGTGCATATGCAAGATACTAGTCACCATATTAATTGGGAGTCCTCATTGCTATATAAGAGTAATTGCCGATACAGGAGAAAGATACTTGAAGCAGCCATTATAGAGAAATCAGAAACCTTAAATTTATCAAATGGACAGTGGAGATCTGATATTGTGGATGAAGCTATATTAAAAGACCTCATTAAGAAGATTATGCCAAATGACCATCCACCTGACCAGAGGTCTGAAGATAATCCCATCGTGGATCCTCCTGGCAATCGTAGCTAGCATCTCTCCCCCCCCCCCCATATTCTCTATCCAGAGCTTTGTATATATCGATTCATTTGTACCTGAAGAGGACTGGAGTCCAGTCATAATATACTGTAATCTTTGCTTCTTTTTGTGTTTTATTTATGGGCCTTTTTTGCTTCATATTGTGCTGTGATATAACAGTGTATTTTGCATATATATATATATATATATATATATATATATATATATATATATATATATATATATATATATATATATATATATATATATATATATATATATATATATACACAGTGTTCCCTGTATCGCTTTTTTTTTTTTTTTATAAACTTATTTTATTTTATGGGTATACACAAAAAATAAAAAAAAAAAATTTCAGTATTTTCATTTTTTTATTGAAAATGTAAATTTACGTTGCTTGCTGTTATTTATAATGTAAAGGGTGTTTTTTTAACAGTGCAGGGAGGGTTTATACAGTACGTAAACGTAAAAATAATTGTAAAATTCCTATGTATGTCACGTCATCATCACATTCACGATAAGTTTTCCTATCACTTTCATAAAAATTTACATTGCTTGCTGTTATTTATAATGTAAAGGGTGTTTTTTTCAACAGTGCAGGGAGGGTTTATACAGTACGTAAACGTAAAAATAATTGTAAATGAGTATGTCATGTAATTACCACTTCATTCACCGTAATTTTATCTATCACTTTCATATAAATTTACGTTGCATGCTGTTATTTATGAAGAAAAGGGTGGTATGTTAACAGTACAGGGTGGGTTTATACAGTGTAAACGTAAAAATAAATTAAAATATCTATGTACATATAGGCTGATCCTACTCCGCGGTTTTCCTGGTTCGCGCCGGGTCTCGGAACCGAACTACCGTGATAAGGGGGGGAACACTGTATATATATATATATATATATATATATATATATATATATATATATATATATATATATATATATATATATATTATATATATATAGACCTAGTTCTTGGAATAATGCGAAGATAGGTTCTCAGAAGTGACGTGTAATGTAAATATCGCGTAATGTAATGAGTCATTTTCCATAAGAAACAATGATAATTGGCATAGATACGTTTCAATTGAACGACTGAATCAGATGAGCTCACCACAATACCTTGTACCACTATCCAACACTCGCTTCCATCCCGACGAAAGTATATCAAAACATCGTCATTTATGACATTATTTTACTACGAATACTTACATAAAAGGGCAATTTTTTGCTGTTTATAGTTTACATAGAGCCCTTTCCTTTTACAGCTGGCACCAGCACACGTTAAAATTCCAGAAATGAGTAAAACTGAAAACCGTCCTCTTCACCCCCTCCCCCCTACCAACCCAGGGTGTACCCTTAAAGGGCGACTGAATCATGAGATCACCACAACACCTCATACAACTCTTCCATCACATGCTTCCATCCCTAGTGATGAAGTTATCGTATTGAAACGCTGATTATCTAAGTCATATTGATGTAAAATGGCACACAACGAAAGGATATCAAAACATCATCATTTATAACATTATTTTACTATGAATACTTACATACAAGGGCAATTTTTTGCTGTTTATAGTTTAGATAGAGCCCTTTCCTTTTACACCTGGCACCAGCACACGTTAAAGTTGCCAGAAAATCGTCCTTTTCACCCCCTCTCCCCTTCCAACCCAGGGTGTCCCCTTAATTCCCATGTAAACGTATGCACATGGCAGCAAGGTGGGAAAGTTCCTCCGAGGCAGTTGCTTATTTACTAAAATGAAATTTTTTTTATTTATTTATTTTTTGTGCAGACGTTATTCGTGTATTTTGCATTTTTTTACTATTATTTTTGGGGGGCTTTATCCAGTTTCACATATTTTAAACATGCGTAATAAGCGAACTGAGTGTATATATATATATATATATATATATATATATATATATATATATATATATATATATATATATATATATATATATATATATATATATATACAGTGATCCTTCGCTCTATCGCGATTCTTCTCTCGCGAATTCACTGTATCGCGATATATATATATATATATATATATATATATATATATATATATATATATATATATATATATATATATATATATATATATATATATATATACATACAGTGTTACCCCAGTTATTCGCGCTTGTTCGCTTTCTCACTCTATCGCTTTTTTTTTTTTTTTTTTTTGGATAAATTATTATTTTATTTCATGGGTATATGCAAAAATATTAAAAAAAAAAATTCTCAGTATTTTAATTTTTTTTTTTATTGAAAAAACCATATTTCATTATCTAATTGATAACAAAAAATTATTTCCCAGCCTACGAATAATAAAACAGTAAAAAATAGTAAAAACATAAATGTAGATAGATAGACAGATAGATAGATACGTTTATTGACCACCTCTTTTGAAAAGTACAGTATAATCTTACAAAAGGAATATTTGGTCCAAATTACAGTGAATAAATACAATAGATTTTGTACAATCATCAAATAAGTAGATGAATTTTAAATTAATATACATTGTACTAATAACTGAATGATATACGTACGTACAGTATAACTCACAGTATTGCATCATACGAAATAGTGTTCGATAGCGTACAATGTATTGGGGTCGCAGCTACGTGAGCTAGCATATATATTTATATTTCCATTAGTTTCATGATTTTATTGATAAAAAAAACGTATTTATTAGCCTAAGAATAATAAAACAGTAAAAAATAGTAAAAAACATAAATACTAACAGTATTGCAACATGTAAAATACGATACCGCTATCAGCGTTTTGGACAAAGACTCGTTCAGTCTAACTCACGTTTTGCTTGTGTTCGATAGCGTACAATGTATTGGGGTCGAAGCTACGTGAGCTAGCATATATATTTATATTTCCAGTAGTTTCATGATTTTATTGATAAAAAAAAACGTATTTCTTAGCCTAAGAATAATATAACAGTAAAAAATAGTAAAAAACATAAATACTAACAGTATTGCAACATGTAAAATACGATACCGCTATCAGCGTTTCGGACAAAGGCTTCCACCAGCTTCCATTGTCTCGCCTCACTCGTGTGCGCCATTCATGTTGTGCTTATTATTATTAATATGTTTTGCTTGTGATTTTTTTACTCGCATATTTTAACCTTTGCAATGCCTCCCAAGCATCCTTCATCTTCTAGGGCTTCTTGTAGTGAGCCTAAGCGGCAAAGGAAAATGTTAACCATTGTAGATAAAGTGAAACTCTTAGATATGTTGAAAGAAGGAAAAAAGCTTATGGATGTCGGCCGCTATTTTACGTAAACGTAAAAATTATTGTCAAATATGGAACCTATTAATGTCAAGTCATCATCACCTTCGTGGTAAGTTTTCCTATCACTTTCATAAAAATATTACGTTGCTTGCTGTTATTTATAATGTAAAGGGTGTTTTTTTAACAGTACAGGGAGGGTTTATACTGTGTAAACGTAAAAATACATTAAAATATCTACGTACATATAGGCTGATCTTTACTCCGCGGATTTCCGGGTTCGCGCCGGGTCCCGGAACCGAACTACCGTGATGAGGCAACACTGTATATATATATATATATATATATATATATATATATATATATATATATATATATATATATATATATATATATATATATATATATAAATATATATATTTTTTTTTTTTGCAAAAATATTAAAAAAAAAATTTTCAGTATTTTATTTTTTTTATTGAAAAAAAAATTCATTATTTTATTGATAAAAAAAATTTATTTCCCAGCCTACGAGTAATAAAACAGTAAGAAATAATATAAAAAAAACATAAATTTGAACATGTAACTCTGCACCATAGAAAGTACGATACCGGTATCAGCGTTTCGGAAAACGTAAAGGGTCGCACCTAAGTGAGCTATCATATATTAAAATTTCCAGTAGTTTCATGATTTTATTGATAAAAAAAACGTATTTCTTAGCCTAAGAATAATAAAACAGTAAAAAATAGTAAAAAACATAAATACTAACAGTATTGCACCATGTAAAATACGATACCGGTATCAGCGTTTCGGAAAACGAAAAGGGTCGCACCTACGTGAGCTAGTACATATTGAAATTTTCATTATTTTATTGATAAAACAAGTATTTCCTAGCCTAAGAGTAATAAAACAGTAAAAAATAGTAAAAAACATAACTTTAGATATATAACTCACAGTATTGCATCATGTGAAATACTGTCCAATAGTGTACAATGTATTGGCGTCTTGGAAAACGCAAAGGCTCGCACCAAAGTGAGATAGTTCATGAAATGCTATTGGATGAAAGGGTGGGAGATGACGAATCACAAAATTGTTTTTCTGTATCATGGGGTCTGATTGGCTTTTTCATTGAAGTTTGGTTCTCCCACCATCTTCCATTGTCTCGCCTCACTCGTTCAGTCTAACTCATGTTGAGCTTATTAATACGTTTTGCTTGTGATTTTTTTACTCGCGTACTTCAACCTCTGCAATGCCTCCCAAGCAGCCTTCGAACATCTAAGGCTTCTGGTAGTGAGCCTAAGCGGCAAAGGAAGATGTTAACCATAACAGATAAGGTGAAGCTATTAGATATGCTGAAAGAAGGAAAAAGGTTTACGGATGTCGGCCGCTATTTTGGCCTCAATAAATCTACTGTACGCTACATCAAAAAGGACGAGGCAAATATCAGGAAAACAGCGATATTTCTTTTAATAAATCAGCCGTAAAGCTGTTATTGGCTGCGGAATAATTTCCTCTGGAGTCTACAAACGTCATTACCACCTCATTCACGGTAAGTTTACCTATCACGTACATATAAATTTACGTTGCATGCTGTTATTTATAAAGTAAAGGGTGGTTTTTAACAGTGCAGGGAGGGTTTATACAGTAAACGTAAAAATAATTGTAAAAAACTATGTACATGAGTATGTCATGTCAGTACCACCTCATTCACAGTAAGTTTATCTATCACTTTCATATGAATTTACGCTTGCATGCTGTTATTTATGAAGTAAAGGGTGGTTTGTTAACAGTACAGGGAGGGTTTATACAGCAAACGTAAAAATAAATGTAAATTACCTATGTACATATAGGGTGATCCTACTTTGCGAAAATTCCTCTATCGCGACGGGTCCCGGAACCTAACCCTTGAGGTAAACGAAGGATCACTGTATATATATACAGTGTTCCCTCGTT
>JAXCGZ010020247.1:0-18139 GCA_037179515.1 Halocaridina rubra
AGAGCAAATAAATAACTGAACTGTACACAAAATAAATTATGCTGTAAAGCTTAGCCTTCTTCCTTCACGAAACACTGTCTATTCAAATAAAAAGCAAGTAGAGTGGGCCAACAACCATAATCAGTAAGAGAAGGGCATTGTAACTTCTTAATTCACTAAATTACCAAAGGGGGAAAGGGATGCCTACCCCCACATTCATTCGTTTTTGGGTCGTCTATCCATCGATACGTGGGGAAAAAAAAATTTAAAGTAGTTTCCCCCCTCCTACAAAAACCTCAACATGAGCTTGAACGAGAGTATGTCAACTCCTGAGTCAAGTACTCTACCACTATGCTACGGTGGTCCCCTTATATGCCAAGAGCTTTTGGGGTTCTAATGCGGTCACCCATCGAAATACTGACTAGACTCAATGTTGCTTAATTTCGCTGATCCGACAAAAAGCGGTGTCCTCACCATGGTTTGGCGAGTGGCAATAATAATAATAATAATAATAATAATAATAATAATAAATAATAATAATAAAAATAATATGTTACACAAATTTTGTTTTACGATAGCATATCTTATTTCTCAATTACGAATGTTGTAAAAGTACAGAAAATGACCATTATTGCCCTTAAAATGTTCACATCTTCATTTACATAATATGTGAATAAATCAACATATGAATTATAATTAACATGTACATATATGCTACAGTTATAAAAATATTATCATAAGTATTTAAAAGTGAGTATTTTTTTCCAGACTTGCAGCTGCAATGTAAATCACTTTCACGTAATTGAACCTCAATACAGCCTCCCAACATGTTTTTACTATATGATCTTTAGTGACAACATTAATCCTTGCTACTGAGCTATTTGGGAAATTCTGTGCACTCTAGAATCTTCTTTATATGTGGTCCAACCATGACCCCACCTTTGATCATTGCCTTAGACTGGTTTGGGAAGAAGTCTTGAAGGTACTTGAAGGCTGCAGACTCTTTATCAAGCACTGAGGCATATTACTTCATAGGACCCAAAATTATGCTCAATGGTGGGATCAACACATTCTGGGGGAAATAGTAGCTCTCATTTGCCATTGTACCTCCCCCCAAAACTTGATCTGATGTGGACAGTGCTCCCTGTTGTAGTGCGCTGACGTGTCATTGTGTCCAAAAGGCAAATATGACAGGGAAACTTAGTAATGCCTCCTTTGAAACCCATCAGGGATGCACCATTCCGAAGCCTCCATTAACTTACCAGCCATACTCATCATACTTCATTCAAGGCTTCTATAAGTCTTGACGCTATTCCATTCCTCTTTGAGGTGTGCTAAATGAGCCAGGGGAAGAGACATATAATTATTCCACTGGAGCAGCAACACAGCTCCAAGGCCTCTGAATAAGCTATTAACAAATTGGCATTACTTGTTTAGATTACAGGCATTTCCAATTGTCTCACACACTCTGGATACACTGTGGCAAAAGCATAGCCCATCTTGACAAGTGAAGCAGCTTGCACAATGTCGGTGACGGTTTCTGTGACTTGCAAATTGCACGCTATCATCTAAGAAATCCTACTCCTTGAGACTAAATGTCAAAGGCTTGGCATGCGACTTTGATAGGCCAGGTTCTCTAATCCATTCATTGAGATCTCTTTGGTGGGGTATTGTGGGTTTCTCTCGCCAGCTGCACCTCTGAAATAGTAATCTGGATGTTCAGTGTCACCTCCTCTTTATATTTACTGATTTCTTTTGAGGATAACAGCTTTCTCTCTAGCAATGTGGACACAGGGAGCTAAGAAGAGTGTTACATTGGGTTGATGAATGATGGAAGGTCCATATACATGATAGTTGATGCATTCTTGCCAGCCTGATATTTGAAAGGGTCCACCATATAGATGTAGCATTTGTTGGAGTGGGTCCACTCCAGTCTTGGATAAGCGCACTTCATGGCTCTCTTTTTCCCCTCTGTACCATCCTGCAGAAGAACTAAACAAAACTATATTTATGAATAATAAACTAATTTTATCCAACGCAAATATGTAATATTTAAATTATAAAAGGTATAAAATTTGCAATATATAAAATCTAACTATTCAAGGAAGAAAACATTTCCAACTTACCATTATTCTAGTGTATTTACAGTGTCCGAAGGTAAACTGAGGAAGCCAGGTTTTGAAGTGATCCCCAACAGGCATGCCAAAATATGCCTTATAGGCTTGCTACATTTTAGCAATGCTGTCACAGAGTACTTTGTCGATAATCTTGATTATCTGGATACATACATTACAGAATGTGTTTGGAGAATAAATGCAGCTTCTTGATGCCATCTCTGACAAAATCAGATGGTCTATGTGTTCACTTGGCAGTTAGAGCTAAACTGAAGTGGTGAGTTGTGAAGCCTGGTTTATATAGAATACTATGGAAAGTTCTGGAAAGCTCTAAAACTCTCTTGAAAATTCTCGTAAGTTCTATAACATTCTAAAATTTTCTTGTAACTTTTACAACATTTTAGAAAGTTCCTGAAAATTCTTGAAAGTTCAAAAAACATTCTCTATACCCTACCCAGCAAGGAATTTGCAATCTTCTCATAAATTTGTAAATTTCATAATTTCACTAGCCATGTCACATGCAAAGTGTGAGGAGAAAAACAGACGCACTTGGAAAATAGCTATTTCTGTCCTGGAGAAAGAAAAAGTAGAATTTTTGATAGATAGTGCATAATTTTTGTGCTATCAAAATTTCTAGTGGGTTTATATTGTTTGGCAGTTCTTTGTAGTATTTTGATATTTCCAAAATTTTTATTTCTAATAATTTGATTTGTGGTTTCCTATAAAGTCCCCAAAACTGCAATTTCTATTGATCGGTTACTTTCATATTCTGTTTGCTACATGATACCTTTGCAAAAGGCATAAATTTACCAATATGAAACTAAATAATAGACATTTCCATTATGCAGATTATTCGGGTAATCAAGTTCTGTCCGTAAGGACTGTTTCCTAAGCTTAAACATATAAAACACACACATCTGTATATGTATATTAGGTTTAAAAGCATAAACAATGACAAGTCTAAGGTTTAGTTTATTGCACAATATCACTGTGAACTGCAGAAATGATTGGTCTTTGGTACAATTTGATTGACTAGTTTTCTCTCTCTCTCTTTCTGATTGCAATAAGAGAAATTAAATTATCAGTGTACTAAATTAAAAGGAATAAAAACTAACATTTTATTCAAAATTTATACTGAAGATGCCTGTTATTAACAAAAGGATTCATAAATTAATTTGTAATAAGCAACGTGTACTTACTTTGATCAATAGCTGTAACCATACAGTTTTGCACTTAACATAAACTACAGGAATAAATTAAAGGCTGTGTACAACATCCTCATTGATTATATTTTTTCTATTTAAATGAATTTTGTCGTACTTGCAGCCTCCACTTACATTATCTCATACATCTGTCTTTTTATTCCTTAGTTTAAATTTATAGAGAAGATATTTATTGCAACTTTCATGGTTCTTAAGTCACACAAAAATATTTCCAGAATCACCCAAATATATTTCTAAAGTCATTCATACGGCATATATTTTCACAGTCGTCCCTCCCAAAAATGTATTTCCATTTTGCCTATCTTCAAGTGAGCAATACTAAAAATCTTTTCAGTCACTTGCAAAGGAGTATTCTGGATTCACCCAATAACAGTGAAAAATATATTTCCGGAATCACCCAGAGAGAGATATCATTTACTTCCAATCTTATTTCCAGATCAAAGTACTGTACTGCAAATTTTCCTCAATAACAGACGTATTTATATTTACAACAAATCTGCTGAATACTGAATATGCTGGATGTAATATTTTATCACTCTTGTCAAAGTAAAACTTAGGAATATCTACATCATAACAGTAATATGTAACCAAGAAACATTAGCTAATAATACATTTTTACCTTACAAAGTCATAAAATTACTAGAGACAATGAATGAGCATGATATGAAATGATTTATTTTCAAGTTTAAAGCAGAAAAATAAAACTGTGGAAAAGAATTATAATGCCATAATATTATTGTCATAACAGTAACAATGAAGCTTTCAAAAGATGATAATATTAGACATTTCTACTTTAGTTCTAATTACTATTTTAGTGTGACCAAATTTTTCTAGAAAATGGTGAATATTATACACTCCAAAAAACACTATCACTTTACCAACATTACATAAGCATAAGATTAAACGAGTGTGTTCATAGCTATGTCACTTAGTTTCCATAATAACTTATACAAGAGGCGAGCAGAAGTTCTTAAATGAAGAGTTATTTATAATATCCAAAATAAATTTAAAGAGAAAGTCTAAATATAAACCATACAAAAACCAGATCAGTACAATTGGTAAATATCCAGGCAGTTGAGAAATGAGAGCAAACAATAAAATATGGTTTATTATACATACTATATATGCACTAATCCATTTTGCTTTTTTATGAAAACTCCAATAATAATAGGCTCCATTTAATATAACAACCATTGATGAAATAATTTTCCTCAAAAAATGTATCCTAACAATGGCATAAACTATGCCAAGCTGAGGGGTTATTGATTTTAAGAACAATTCAGGGGAAGAGATAATTCATTTTATTGGGTATCCATAAAAACAAAATCAGTAGCAAACATCACCCAACTACCAATAGAAGAAATGACATTATAAAATATACATGCATACAAATTTGTGTATTACATTACCATTCACGCAATATTCATACATGCATGCTGTATAATATATGCATCTACATACTGAAAGAAATAGATATGAAACAACGTTGAAATGAATTAAAAAGAATAGAAGTAAGTACATAAACTTCCTAAGAAGTTGATTGCTGTGAACTGAGTTGTTTTAAGGAATCTAGACTCTGTAATATGAATCACTTGCACGTGCTTTTTCTTATTTTTTGTGATACAGCAGCATATTTAGAACAATATATGCAGAAGCATTGAAGTAATTTTCATTAGAGTAATAATCTAAGTAACTAACACTTTATATTCCCTTCAGTTTAATTGTAGAGAGCAAATTTATTCAATATCATGATTTTGCTGTTATTTTTATAAATATTATATAGAAGGCTTGGTCACCTGGAAAAAAAGGACAGTAAGAAAATAGTGCAGACTGGACTTACCAGGTGTCTGAACTACAGGTAAATATACAGAAGGAGGAGAGGTTTTGTCCAGGAGAGGTCTTGAAAATCAGAATCGTGAAAGGCGTAGTAAGAGAATATAAACCTATGCTAAAATGATTTATGACTAAATACGACATATCATCAGTGAGCAATACCAAGCTCATATGATGGTGTGAGGAAAAACAGGGAAACCTGAGGCCTGGTAATAGAATTTGCATAGGAATGAGCACTTCTATGATTATGAGCAATTCTATATACTTAAGAGATATTTAAATGAATAGACTGCATTATTATGGTATTTCTTCAAGTGTTGGTTGCATCCTACCTGATGTCTCAAAAAATCAAACATTATGTATGGAGAAAAAAAAACGGATTTTCCAAAATCTAGAAACTACTTCCCAAATGAACGAGGATGGATTAAACAGAGCATGTGTGCAGGCTATGAAGAAAAAACTACAATAATAGCTTGCATGTAGTACATATATAGCTATACATTTTACTTTGCTGGGAATACCTTTCTAGAACACTTACAAGCAGCAGAATGTACAAAGTAGCCTTTGATCTTTGAATTAGATACCAATACAAAATGAGTACAGTCTTCCTAATAAAATGATTGTCAAGGATTACAATGCCTTCACTTGCACTTCAAAAATAAAAATAATTACTAAAATCATCAAGAGACATTATAAAACGATAGAACAATGAATCTGCAACATGAAAGAGATATCTGCAGTTGTAATGCACAAAACCTAATCACTTCTCTTATACCTTGTTTTCATGCACTTAAGGACCTAATAACGGATTCTGAATTGCAATAGTTGGAGGATATTGCATGAATGACGGCAGTTTATATCTGATATAAACAAAGAGAGGATGGGCTCTTTATATCCACACCTATAAGAGGAGAGTCAGTAACAATGTCTCATACTATATACTCTATTAATTTACCACTCCATACATATAAAAATTATTACAAGCATTATTCCACTATCAGCTCTCCGTTTTCAAATATGCATTTACTTTGTTGAAAGAGGGGAAAACCATCTTATAATCTGTGAAAGATATATATCCTCAATATATTATGCATGTGTGTACAACATAATTTTATTGAAGACTAACCAAATGAAGTAAAAGAATTCTTTAGATGTACATAAGATATACAGCACAGCACATATCCACTACCCATAGTAATTGTTATTTACAAACCCATTCCAGCGGCTTATAAAAAATCAAAATGGGAAAAGTCTTACTTTAGTTTAATATAGGAACACGTGCTACACTATCTAATGATATGCCGAGAAAGTATATCTGAGCATTGAAACAAGTTTCATTTGGATTCATTCACCCATAATGAAGCTTCACAGGGATAAAAATACAATATACAAGTTATGAATCGCACATCTATATGCCCAGTCAAAGATATATTCAAAATACATATTTCCAGATGTCATCAGGAACCAAAAAAAATCTTTTTTGCATTTTACTAATCACAACAGGGCTATTCTTGATGAATATAGCTTTGCTCTTTTTCTATGTTTAGTTTAAGGCCTAAATTCCTGAATTTTCAATATATTGCGGCTACAAAATATATATAACATGTACATAACAGGATTTATGACTTGCCCTTCTGCTCTTGTTGATTTGAATGTACAAAACTTCTGTTTACATATCAAAGTAGCTTGTCACAGGGTTAACATCTGTTCCCAGAGTGTTATTGAAGTAGTCATGGACACTACCTTCTTCTTTATGGTAAGTGTGCATTTCAGATCTGGCATTAGCTGCATACCACGGTTAAAACACAGATAATTTGAGTATTTTTACAGTGAGGGAAGTAAGGAATAAAATGTAGCCATCTATTATACCCGTAATGATGCAATAACCACCTGCATAAAACTCAAAAGTATCTACATGTAAGAAGTAAAAAAGCTACTCTTTAATGGAAATCAAATTACTAAATAAGTATACAAGCCAAGAGAAGGGTTAAGTAAAGAGGAGTAAGCTCACACATAATACCAACAGAGGAACTTTATGCAGTGCCACAATAATATAAAAGTGTGCCTGAATTGGCAAGTAATCTGCAGTGCAAAAACTTCATCAAATTATATAGGACAGTGTAATACAGTGATAAAATAAAAGAATAACCGGTTGAAATTAAAGTCTACTTAATATCTACAAAAACCTTGGAATACCTACATGACATTAGAACATTTATAAAGTATGTAATATCTTTCTTCCATAAACTATGTATGCTAACTTAAGCATACCTAAAGTACTAAAAGAGACAGAGTTCTCATGTCCAGACATATTATCACTGAAGATAATCTATTCATTTGCGAAGTATTCCTCCATTTTTTATCTATACTAAGAAGTTACAACACTTGAACACAGATGTTTTGACAGCATTGGATAATCAAGTTTATTATGAAAAAGTATAATATATGGCCACGGTATATTTGCAAATAGTTTTACCTTTTTCTTCTTTGGGATTTCAGAAGTTTTCTCAATATTCTGCAGTCTGCTACTACATATATTCTGTCCTCAGAGACAAGTTCACATTGTACAGAATCTACATTCTTAACATTTTTAATATACTGTACTCGTATTACTTTTTAACTCATTCAATTAAAAAATAAGTCTTCCAAGAGAAAAAATATTCCTCAAGATGACATTTAATGAAGTAGTGATGATTAATCTGTTATTAAAGAGCAAAACTGAGACATGATCCTACTCAAACTATTAATGCAATGTTAAATAAAAGTTCTCCAATGACAATAACAATTCTTTGTAATGCTCTTTAGCCGTAACTATACGATTCCTAAGAATTATACAAAATAGCCCATATATGCCGCAATAATTGTTTTCCAATTATTAGTTGTTGTTCTTCATAAAAATGAAAATTTTCCTTTGCCATATAAGACTAACAATTTTAAGATCATATTTACCAATATATATATATTCTTGAGCTTCATCGCTAAGAACTTTGACAGAAATTTGACGGAGCAGATTTAAGTATTTAGGCCATATTAATACATATGGAAAAGGAAATAAATGTTTTTGAACTAATATATAAATACAAGACAAAATGAGCAAGAATGCTTCAACTTACAACACACATTATATTAAATAATAATTACAAGGTGTGGCCACAAGAATGAGATTTGTTCCAATGTGATATATTTACTTCTACATAATTGAAAGTCATTTTAAACACGTACAGTAAAATAGTGTTATCTTAAACGTGAAAGATATATATCATTTTAGCTAATTTTAGACACGTATCATAAATTAAATCTGGGTATTTTGTAAACATATTAAGAAACTTACATTATTTCAACTAATTTCAAACGTAGTACAGTATATGTGTAATATGTCGGATATAAAAAGTTTTTCAGACAAGTCTAGAAAGATATTGAACTCAATACAAGCATATACTCTATTACCCTTTTTGCACTGAGAAATTATTATGACAGCTACTCATTATTTCAACTCATACCAAACACTTACTATAAAGAAACAAGGTACTGTATATTATTCCAATTTAGTCGAAATATGTTCGGTGATATATGCTCAGGGATGTTATTTCATCAACTTCAAAGTGATGAAGTATTGCAGCTCATGCTAAACACATACTATATTGTTTACTCCAGGCATTTTTTTCAACAAGATAAGAGAGAGACTCCCATGCTAAAAGCACAGAGAGCAAATGTTATAAATTGTTACCTAAAAACTCATTGCAACAACAACATTGTCAACAACAGAGGGGGGAAAGGGAGGAACGGAGTGCCAGGTATCTAAAGTTTTTATCATAATAATTCATTTTAATCATCATATACAAATCACTTTTCATGTCATTCATCCACTCGTAATTACACAATAAACAATACTCTTTTAACAAATGTACATAATTGCAGCGAGGCGGTCATTTGCTTCTGAATTAAGGCATCACATATCTAAAATCAAAGGCAGAGCCTATTTCATGAACATAAATTAATTGCTGTATTAAACAATCTTTTACAAACCAATTCTACTATTTTAATTACTTACACATCATACCAAACCCAAATATCTTCATATTATTCTCAAAAAGACCAGGTTATGAATGGATAATTAAATATGATAGTTAAAAGAAGCATTACTTAACACAGAATGCATTTAATAAAGGTGAATACAACTTAATACAACAAGAAATAAATTCAGAAGTGAATGACCTCCTTGCCTTCTTAATACTCTCAGTAACTTATTTTTGCATTATATATTTCAAATATCTAATGTGTTTGTAATATTTTCAATTATACCTCAAGTTTCCGTCACTGATCACCAACCATTTGCGTTTATTCAAAAGCATTCAAGGCAATATCCATTTTATCATGTAACCACTCTAATGCCTTCAGCACCAATAGTTTATTACTTTAATGCACCTATATCATGCAACAAAGCTCTCTTCTTCATGTGCACTGGTAAGCTGTTTCACAAGATGAGGCTTGTAACAGTTGCTGCTCTCACCATATCATACAGTGTCATCTGGAAAGAAAACCTAATTTGAAGAAAAGAAAATATTGAACTATGACATAGGTAAAAAGTACTCTTGCTGTAAGTGTTGAAATGCATTAAATAAATCCTAGCTTGCATATTTAAGGCATGCTAAAACAGTAAATATCATAAAAAAATTGAGGGCAATTTATAATCATATATTGTTCATGGAAGTGTTTTAAATCTCTAAGCCTGACTATCATGAAAAGAGATATTCTCAAATGAAACTCTCCTTCAGTAAGAATATGCATAAGAGTTTCACTTGATGGATGGTAGTGGACACAAGTGTTTGAGATTTTGAATCTACCCCATAAAAGTGCATAGCTAGAACCTTATTTTGTAGCTCTACTATGGCAATGTAACTGACTCTGGCATTATATCAGAAATCTACCATATGAGGACAGATTAAAAAAACTTAATCTACATTCTCTAGAGAGGCGAAGAGTTAGGGGGGATATGATTGAAGTGTATAAATGGTTTAAAGGGATTAACAAGGGAGATATTAATAGTTTTAAAAATTCATGATCAAACCAGAACTCGTAATAATGGATTTAAGCTTGATAAATTTAGGTTCAGAAGGGAAATTGGTAAAAATTGGTTTGGTAATAGAGTAACTGATGCATGGAACAAGCTTCCTAGTAGGATAGTAAATGCCAATACCTTAGACACCTTCAAATGTAGATTAGATAGACATATGACAGAGGTAGGGTGGGTATGAATAGGTTAGTGCTTATTAGAAAAATCATAAAAAGAAAAACAGAATAAATAAGTAGAGTAGAATAGAATAGGTTAGACATGCTGAAAATACAATTCAAAAATGGAGCTGCCTCGTGTGTGCCAGTAGGCATGTTGCAGTGTCCTCTATTCTTATGTTCTTATTAGACAATTCAAAGTCACTGACCCACCATTTGGCAATGTCTGGTGTGGGTACAGGTAGTCAGTCTACCACTGTTGTAAACACTTTGGATTTCGAGGATTTTCAGTTGTTTCTTCCAAGAAGAACATAACTGCTAAGTCTTGTGTGATGGTTGGAAAGGTAAGTGCTGTCGACTTACATTCACACGTTGGACAAGACCCTGAAAATGCTCCAAGTGCAGTTATAGTAAAACCATCAAGTAACGATTCCTCTGTCCTTGTCCGTCAGCTTAGGGCATGTCTCATGGCGCTAAAGGAATCACTAACTGGATAGGGAGTCAGGATAGAAATAATGCCAAATGACAAAAAGGGCATAGTTGTTAAAAAAATGGAAAATTAAATGATCAGAGATCAGGGTTTGCTAAGAGTTACAAGAATTGGATATTGGGAGGTCCGATGCTATCAGACATTCAATGTGAGTGTCGAGAGTTACGTTTTTTGCAAAATGTCTTTGATGAGACCTCCGGATATCTTCGTGAAATTGAAAAAGGCCATAATGAGATAAATATTTTTTATTGGGAGGATAGTGCATCTCTGTAATCTTAAGTCGGGGGTTAGGGTAGTCACTAGGTGCATCAAAGTAGATTATCTAGTCTTAATTACTTCTCGCCCTCCTACTGTAGTTATGGTAAGTTCCCATATTCATGAGCTGATTTAATCAAACTTCTCTCCAGTGCTT
This sequence comes from Halocaridina rubra, assembly GCA_037179515.1. Lineage (NCBI taxonomy): Eukaryota > Metazoa > Arthropoda > Malacostraca > Decapoda > Atyidae > Halocaridina > Halocaridina rubra. The sequence goes on from JAXCGZ010020247.1 coordinate 11,281, forward strand.
TAAGTGTAATGACTACCACACATGTAATGTTTGTCATAGTTCCCTAAACAGCCTATTCGAACAGCCCTGAGTTCCTAAGGCTAATCACTGCCAATCCTGGGCATTACCCTAAGAGTTTTAAGATAGTGTATGAAGTGTTGGTGGCGTATGTGGTCTTCTATAATGTGCTTCCTGGGTTGCTCTCAATGTCTTTGGCTAGAGGGAGTCTTCATGAGATTATCACTGGAGAGTCATTTCTTGGTGAGGAAAAAATTGTAATTGTATGTGGTGTTGAGAGATAAGGTAATCACCCAGGTGACCAAAACCTCTCCTAGCATCTTGTTCTCCGTGAGAGAAAGGGTAAGTCGTGCCAGTTTGGCCTCATTTGCAATGCAGCTCCAGAGGGTGGACCTATGCTAAAGACAATACCACTCTAATTGCTTTATGTGAAAAGATGGCATTTCTTAAAAGAAGAAAGTTACTGTATACTTCATGATGATGTTATCTTATGTGCTATTTTGTTATAGTTTTAATTCGTGTGTTGTTCAGTTTCTCTCTCTCTCTCTCTCTCTCTCTCTCTCTCTCTCTCTCTCTCTCTCTCTCTCTCTCTCTCGGAACTTTGCTGTACAGTATACAGAGAGGAACGAGTGCCACTATATGGGCAGTGTTACAGTTCTCACTATCGTCACCGTAGAGATTTCCTATGCTGGAGAAGATCCAAAATGACCTTGATAGAAGAACAGAATCACTCATCCACATCGTTATTTGCACAAAAGTATTAATTTATTTCAATTTTCATGTGCCTTTATAACCTATCTTAGTAGTTTTATTTGGAAGAAAATTGAGATGTTAATCTTGATTTCCTTGGGTACTGCCAGTAAATTTATTATTTTGGACAAAGTAAACTACTTTGAGCTTAAAAGAAACATTTCAACTCAAGTGATGGGGGAGAAAAAATACCACGTTCATATTTCCTATGTGTCTTTGAAGGTAAATGTAAAGGAAATCAATGACTGTGCAAGAGATAGACTGCAATACACACCGTCATATTTACAGATAGATAAATAGATTCATTAATACATCTGATAGATGTGCTTGGTACTGGTAGGTGGGTATATAATTTCAATGTTCATCTTAAGGGGTACTCTCCATTTACAGTCCCTAAAGCTAAAGTACAAACACTATATGTAGTTTTAATAGGTAAATTACAGTATGTAACAAAACAGAACATTATATTCTTACCATGATACCACCATTTCGTTTTTTTGGGGTTGGCACTGCATGTCTTAACATAATAACTATTATCCGGTGGTCGCTTCTGCAACAAACAAATAAAATGCAGTAAAAATGTGGAAGTACAAATAATCATTGCAAGATATGCAATGTAAAGCTAATACATATTTTGAGGTTGATATGAGATTCAACATTGGAGCTCAACAGAGTGCTCATATTCGTCATAAATGGAAATAATATTTTTAGCATAGCCAATATAAATATTGTAAATAATGTATTTGTTTTTACTATGATCAGGGGAGAAACAGTCTCCCCCTTGTGTTTCTTTTGTGTTATATGAGGTGACCATATGGATATTCCTGGAGAAAGGAGAGACAGACCTTTGCTACTGGATTTCTTTTATGTCGGATGAAGAGCTTAAAAAATGCATTGTGGCAGGGGAGAATGAATTTGACACTTCTAACATCTGCTGCACCAGGTAAAATTGACTAAGTTATAGGAGGTAGGGGCAAGCAACACTTCCCTGCTAGCAGATGAGACAATGATAACCAGAGTATGTTGTAATCCTACATCTCAACGTCTTATGCCAGAGTTGTGGCCATACTCAAAACCCATCTTATGTGGCACAAACTGGGGAGCCAAAACTGCCTCTAATATTAATGCCAAGGGGCAAGGTACAAATATGCCATGATTAAAAACAAATAAAACAAACTACTGGAAACCAATCAATTGACATAAAAAATTCGCCCATTCCACATTATAGTAGGTCAGCAAATATAATGTTTGGCATCCACCAAGGATGTCCTTAGTGTTAGAAAAGGCTGCCACAGGCAGCAAAATTTGAAGAGATGACAAAAACTAATGATAATGTATGCAAACAATAACCTCTAGCAATAGAATTTGTGAATACAAAAAAAGCAGCTTTTTGATGAATTTCAAATACTCATATTTCCACATAGGAGTATAATCTATACTGCTCTAATTTCTCAACCTTCTGATCAATTTTTCTTATGTGTCCTGTATTTAGCAAGAAAAGTTCCTGTCAAAACACAAAATTAACTGTTATCTTTTATTTCTTCATTAGCATACTAATCTCTTGAGGCCGAGGACAACAGTCTTTAATCTGCTAACTATGGATTTTAAGGTAGTTTCATGAGTCTAATTTTGCGTTTAAAAATGGTTCCGGATTCGGAAAAGGAAGCACCAGATGGTTGAGCAGACCTTGATTGTTGCTGCTTTTCTCTCCACCTTCTCCTTTCTTCCAATTCTGTGCATCTGTTACCTTACAATGTTGCCATTACTGCATGGATGATAGTTCACCAGAGTTTCCTATTCCTAGCAACGGTTTTCCAGAAGTTGATTACATTTGATCTGACTTGAAATGGCTCACTTTTACTTTTGCTGACTGCGACTATGGTAAGCATAACATCACGGAGGAGTCTCAGGACTCGAATGTACATTTCAGGAAATCCAGAGGTTGATAAGACCTTCCTTAAGAGTATTGTGGATCCTGAGTCTCAAGTTTTATTGAGTTAAATGAATGCTGTGAAGTTGCTCAAGACATTTATGTTACCGATGCATTGTGAATATGACATCAATTGCTTCACATGATGGTCTAATACTAGCTTTCATCTCTTAATGCTATACTAAAATATACTTTATTTCAATAGATATTAAGAATCACATATACCTTTTCTTTACATGAAGATAACATGGAGATAATGGATAGGCAGATGGCCTGTACAGATAGTGCCGGGGACCAATCTTCTGTTAGAATACTGAGACATATGTGACCATTAGAGTAGATGTGTGGATGGATGGGAATATTCTCTCCAACAAATATTACCTGCAATATGAAAATAAAGACATTAGTTATGCTAGTGATAGTAACCTATAACTAATTATGAGAAATTAAAAAAATATTACATAGAATGTGTATAACAGTAGTGAGACTTGAATAAATAAATATTCCTAGTTGCAGTATGGATGAAAGATCTTTGTAAGACTGGAAAAACATTAAATGGGAAGAGGCTGAATGTTTGATAACTAGGATGCCTAAAGGATATGAGATAGGATGCAATGGCATCACAAGGAATGAATAACAGGTGTAAATGGAAACAGACAGTGGCAATGGAGTAACCCAGCTGCAATATGAAGAGAAATGCAATTCTATGATGTAAACTTAAATCGCTTCAGGGATTATACAGACCAAAAGAGAAGCTAACAGGTAAGGAAGGGCATTTATAAAATGTAGAGAGAGCAAGGAACCTACTTAAACAGAAAGGACTGAGTTCCTATATGGTCTTGGAGGTGAGGATATCATTGGGCAAAGGTTATACATTGAACATGATTTATTTACATGGTAGACTGTTCTCAATACCAAAACTTAACAAAAGTGGCAAGGGATAAGTGGGCATATATTTATATAGAAATTAATTGAAGAAAGGTAGTATCATGGATAGAAAATACCAAAGCCTAGTGAAGACAATGCTGTTTAACAGCAATAAAATATAATTATCATAACACCCATGATAAAATACATTTCATTTCATAATTAATTCTCTACTAGAGTGTTTTAGTTGCACAAAAGATTTCAGAGTCATAAATATATATAATTTACAGATAACTTACTTCTGGTGAATCAAATGGATACTTCGGCGAAAATTTGAACTGCAGTTGGAATTTTTCTCCTTCGTAAAGTGTTCCAGGCGCTCCTTCCATATGTACCACCCACCTGATACATAAAATAAATACTTAATGATACAAGGAACATGGTGTCATATTTGATATTAAAAGTTTTATTATTATCATAATTATTATTATTCCTTTACTTCTTTTTCTCCTTATTATTATTATTTCATGAAATTTTCTTACTCTGTCAACTTGGTGTGAGCTTGATCGACATCCACGGTGACTCCTGGGGGAGGCTCCTTCAGGAGGGACATCAGCTCCTTCTGTAGGCGTTTCTGGAGGCGGAGAGAATAAAGGTCATGAGGAACGACTTCATAATCAGTAATGTAAAACGAGTATTTAATTTATAATAAGTTAGAGTGCTATTTACAGTAGAAAATTATACCTAGCAATCTATTTTCAACCTAACCTAACCAGACTGGGCTTTGTTAAGGTTGGAACCTGCAATCTACTCTTAAAAATACAGAATATTTTACAGTACTATTTACGGTAGAAAATTTACTTTATCTAATTTAACCTAACATAATCTAACATAAAAGGGTTATCCAAATGCTATATAAAAGGTAAAATGAAAAAAAGTGTAAATATTCTGCTCAAACGTGAGTTTATATAAATATTTACATATAAAAAAGAAAAGGATTTAGGTGTTGAACAGTTTGCACCCATGACACCAGCTGCTCACTGTAATACTACAACAGATGGTCTTCTAGGTTTAAAGGGTATTGGCCAGGAAAGCTAGATGTTAAGTCTTCTTTCATTTTCAGTTCTTTTCCTACACTTGCATCTACAGCGAATATTTTGGCGTATTAGTTTCATATCTCTCATAAGCTTTTCACATCTCACAAGTCACAATATTCCCCATCTCTGCTTCTCTTTGCCTTATGTTTTTAGGTGCCCGGGCAACATGAAGGTCATATTCTTTGCCCAGCCCAGTGTTGCATTCATAAAAAAAAAATATATATATATATATATAAGGCCAAGCAAAAGTACATGCATCTTGTTCAGTACCAGTAACCCCTCTGGCTGATGTACTTTGTGGAGTCACTGCTTCTGAGCTATCAAATCCATTGATATTTCTCATCATTGGTGTTTATGTAACTGCTTGAATATATGGCACTTGTGGCAAAAAAAATAAATTATGAAATAAATGAATTTCGAGACTCGCTATTAAGAAGCCATCGCTCGAGCGCTTTGTCACTAACCCTTTCGTTTGATTAAAAAAATAAATAAATAAATAAATAAATAAATAAAATCTTAGTTTATAGTAACTATTTTTATTTTGGAATTCAAATCCTCGTTAGTGTGTCACTATTAGTCCCCAATATGGGGGTGGACACAGTGTGTAGAAGGAAAATTGAGACGGGATGCCCACGGTGGGTGTGTCAATTCCAGTGTCGAGAACTCTGACCACTCAGCAATCTAAATATAAAAATGCCATATGTAGAACAATTATTTTTAATATACATGAGAATTCATCCACCATTCCAGCTTAAACCTACCACTTCGGGGATTCGAACCTAGGTCTTGTTAAAAAGTAATCTATATTCTTCTCATTATATAGTATATATATATATATATATATATATAATATAAATATATATATATATATATATATATATATATATATATATATAATGGGGAAAACCTTGATATCTCACCAGATTTAATGAGTACATCATCACGGGTGTGGGTCAAAGGAAACAGTATCTTTGACACCTGGGACTTTGATAAGGTCAAAATATTAATATTGCATCAATGATAAGGTTATAAAATCCTCTCTCTCTCTCTCTCTCTCTCTCTCTCTCTCTCACTCTCTCTCTCGCTCTCTCTCTCTCTCTCTCCTCTCTCTCTCTCTCTCTCTCTCTCTCTCTCTCTCTCTCTCTCTCTCGCTCTCTCTCGCTCGCTCTCGCTCTCTCTCTCTCTCTCTCTCTCTCTCTCTCTCTCTCTCCTCTCTCTCTCTCTCTCTCTAATAAAAATGGTTAGCATTAAATTGCAAGAGGCAGTAAACAAGGCCATAAATAGCAGCGAAAAACCTACTATTTATAGGTACTACATGAGATCAAATACATTATGATCGAGAAGAAGAAGAAAAAAGAAAAAGAAAAAGAAGAAAAAAATGATGATGATAATGATGATGATGAAAATTAGTTTCTAATAAGGTTGCAATTACTTCTACAATAATAATAATAATAATAATAATAATAATAATAATAATAATAATAATAATAATAATAATAATAAAAATTATTAGTATTATCATTATTAGTATTATGAGTATACATGTGTGTGTTCTTCTCGGCGTGCACACCTCAGTGACCGTGAATATTTTATGCATTTATATACTCACATTTAAAATAATTTGGGATATACTACATACACATGGGGCGTTTTCATATGCATGTATACATACATGCGGGTTTTTTTTCAGTTATTTGCGTGTACATGATCATATATGTGAATTTTACCACTCACATATGGGAGTATATTTACTTGAGTGTACACACCTACCAATGCATGTATTCGTATGTGCATGTACACACGTTCATGTGTACTTGTAACCATAAATGCGGAAGTTCGTAATGCATATGTGTGCATTTGTGGCTGTACAGGCATTCTTGCGTGTATATAACATGTACGTGCGTTCACAGTGTGGGTATACCAGCATGTGTGCGTGTAGACCCATATGTGCGTGTTCAGATCAGCTGTTCTTCCAAGGTCATTTCAATGGGTGACCTTTTTTTTTTTTCCCTCAGGAGATCATCATGAGACACGCCAAGTTTAACACACACGGAAACGCCAGTTCTTTTTCCCGAGGGATTCCAAAACAACACGAAGATCTGTACAGTCATTAATAACTGTTATGGATATAGACTGATAGACTGACAGATAAGGAAAGAGAGAGAGAGAGAGAGAGAGAGAGAGAGAGAGAGAGAGAGAGAGAGAGAGAGAGAGAGAG
>JAXCGZ010020248.1:0-18111 GCA_037179515.1 Halocaridina rubra
GAATGAGATTGGGATTTGAATTAAATGCTAAAATGAAGCCACGAGTGAGGTTGGGGAATCTGTAATATGAACATAGTGGCATTCAGTTAGAATGCGTTCATTCCTAAGTATAGCAGATATAAGCTATAAGGTTGGATTCCTTTTAACCTTCTGTGGTGTAGTGGTAGCGCCTTGACTTAGTAATCATAAGTCCTAGGTTCGAGTCCCGGTCGGGGTAAAAAAATGATTCATGTTTTCACATATGTAATGTGCTTATTTGATAATTTCATGGCCCGAATGAGATTGGGATTTGAATTAAATGCTAAAATGAAGCCACGAGTGAGGTTGGGGAATCTGTAATATGAACATAGTGGCATTCAGTTAGAATGCGTTCATTCCTAAGTATAGCAGATATAAGCTATAAGGTTGGATTCCTTTTAACCTTCTGTGGTGTAGTGGTAGCGCCTTGACTTAGTAATCATAAGTCCTAGGTTCGAGTCCCGGTCGGGGTAAAAAAATGATTCATGTTTTCACATATGTAATGTGCTTATTTGATAATTTCATGGCCCGAATGAGATTGGGATTTGAATTAAATGCTAAAATGAAGCCACGAGTGAGGTTGGGGAATCTGTAATATGAACATAGTGGCATTCAGTTAGAATGCGTTCATTCCTAAGTATAGCAGATATAAGCTATAAGGTTGGATTCCTTTTAACCTTCTGTGGTGTAGTGGTAGCGCCTTGACTTAGTAATCATAAGTCCTAGGTTCGAGTCCCGGTCGGGGTAAAAAAATGATTCATGTTTTCACATATGTAATGTGCTTATTTGATAATTTCATGGCCCAGAATGAGATTGGGATTTGAATTAAATGCTAAAATGAAGCCACGAGTGAGGTTGGGGAATCTGTAATATGAACATAGTGGCATTCAGTTAGAATGCGTTCATTCCTAAGTATAGCAGATATAAGCTATAAGGTTGGATTCCTTTTAACCTTCTGTGGTGTAGTGGTAGCGCCTTGACTTAGTAATCATAAGTCCTAGGTTCGAGTCCCGGTCGGGGTAAAAAAATGATTCATGTTTTCACATATGTAATGTGCTTATTTGATAATTTCATGGCCCGAATGAGATTGGGATTTGAATTAAATGCTAAAATGAAGCCACGAGTGAGGTTGGTTAATCTGTAATATGAACATAGTGGCAATCAGTTAGAATGCGTTCATTCCTAAGTATAGTAGATATAAGCTATAAGGTTGGATTCCTTTTAACCTTCTGTGGTGTAGTGGTAGCGCCTTGACTTAGTAATCATAAGTCCTAGGTTCGAGTCCCGGTCGGGGTAAAAAAATGATTCATGTTTTCACATATGTAATGTGCTTATTTGATAATTTCATGGCCCGAATGAGATTGGGATTTGAATTAAATGCTAAAATGAAGCCACGAGTGAGGTTGGGGAATCTGTAATATGAACATAGTGGCATTCAGTTAGAATGCATTCATTCTTAAGTATAGCAGATATAAGCTATAAGGTTGGATTCCTTTTAACCTTCTGTGGTGTAGTGGTAGCGCCTTGACTTAGTAATCATAAGTCCTAGGTTCGAGTCCCAGTCGGGATAAAAAAATGATTCATGTTTTCACATATGTAATGTGCTTATTTGATAATTTCATGGCCCGAATGAGATTGGGATTTGAATTAAATGCTAAAATGAAGCCACGAATGAGGTTGGGGAATCTGTAATATGAACATAGTGGCATTCAGTTAGAATGCGTTCATTCCTAAGTATAGCAGATATAAGCTATAAGGTTGGATTCCTTTTAACCTTCTGTGGTGTAGTGGTAGCACCTTGACTTAGTAATCATAAGTCCTAGGTTCGAGTCCCGGTCAGGGTAAAAAAATGATTTATGTTTTCACATATGTAATGTGCTTATTTGATAATTGCATGGCCCGAATGAGATTGGGATTTGAATTAAATGCTAAAATGAAGCCACGAGTGAGGTTGGGGAATCTGTAATATGAACATAGTGGCATTCAGTTAGAATGCGTTCATTCCTAAGTATAGCAGATATAAGCTATAAGGTTGGATTCCTTTTAACCTTCTGTGGTGTAGTGGTAGCGCCTTGACTTAGTAATCATAAGTCTTAGGTGCGAGTCCCGGTCGGGGTAAAAAAATGATTCATGTTTTCACATATGTAATGTACTTATTTGATAATTTCATGGCCCGAATGATATTGGGATTTGAATTAAATGCTAAAATGAAGCCACGAGTGAGGTTGGGGAATCTGTAATATAAACATAGTGGCATTAAGTTTGAATGCGTTCATTCCTAAGTATAGCAGATATAAGCTATACGGTTGGATTCCTTTTAACCTTCTGTGGTGTAGTGGTAGCGCCTTGACTTAGTAATCATAAGTCCTAGGTTCGAGTCCCGGTCGGGGTAAAAAAATGATTCATGTTTTCACGTATGTAATGTGCTTATTTGATAATTTCATGGCCCGAATGAGATTGGGATTTGAATTAAATGCTAAAATGAAGCCACGAGTGAGGTTGGGGAATATGTAATATGAACATAGTGGCATTCAGTTAGAATGCGTTCATTCCTAAGTATAGCAGATATAAGCTATAAGGTTGGATTCCTTTTAACCTTCTGTGGTGTAGTGGTAGCGCCTTGACTTAGTAATCATAAGTCCTAGGTTCGAGTCCCAGTCGGGATAAAAAAATGATTCATGTTTTCACATATGTAATGTGCTTATTTGATATTTTCATGGCCCGAATGAGATTGGGATTTGAATTAAATGCTAAAATGAAGCCACGAGTGAGGTTGGCGAATCTGTAATATGAACATAGTGGCATTCAGTTAGAATGCGTTCATTCCTAAGTATAGCTGATATAAGCTATAAGGTTGGATTCCTTTTAACCATCTGTGATGTAGTGGTAGCGCCTTGACTTAGTAATCATAAGTCCTAGGTTCGAGTCCCGGTCGGGGTAAAAAAATGATTCATGTTTTCACATATGTAATGTGCTTATTTGATAATTTCATGGCCCGAATGAGATTGGGATTTGAATTAAATGCTAAAATGAAGCCACGAGTGAGGTTGGGGAATCTGTAATATGAACATAGTGGCATTCAGTTAGAATGCGTTCATTCCTAAGTATAGCAGATATAAGCTATAAGGTTGGATTCCTTTTAACCTTCTGTGGTGTAGTGGTAGCGCCTTGACTTAGTAATCATAAGTCCTAGGTTCGAGTCCCAGTCGGGATAAAAAAATGATTCATGTTTTCTCATATGTAATGTGCTTATTTGATAATTTCATGGCCCGAATGAGATTGGGATTTGAATTAAATGCTAAAAAAAAGCCACGAGTGAGGTTGGGGAATCTGTAATATGAACATAGTAGCATTCAGTTAGAATGCGTTCATTCCTAAGTATAGCAGATATAAGCTATAAGGTTGGATTCCTTTAAACCTTCTGTGGTGTAGTGGTAGCACCTTGACTTAGTAATCATAAGTCCTAGGTTCGAGTCCCGGTCGGGGTAAAAAAATGATTCATGTTTTCACATATGTAATGTACTTATTTGATAATTTCATGGCCCGAATGAGATTGGGATTTGAATTAAATGCTAAAATGAAGCCACGAGTGAGGTTGGGGAATCTGTAATATGAACATAGTGGCATTCAGTTAGTATGCGTTCATTCCTAAGTATAGCAGATATAAGCTATAAGGTTGGATTCCTTTTAACCTTTTGTGGTATAGTGGTAGCACCTTGACTTAGTAATCATAAGTCCTAGGTTCGAGTCCCGGTCGGGGTAAAAAAAATGATTCATGTTTTCACATATGTAATGTGCTTATTTGATAATTTCATGGCCCGAATGAGATTGGGATTTGAATTAAATGCTAAAATGAAGCCATGAGTGAGGTTGTGGAATCTGTAATATGAACATAGTGGCATTCAGTTAGAATGCGTTCATTCCTAAGTATAGCAGATATAAGCTATAAGGTTGGATTCCTTTTAACCTTCTGTGGTGTAGTGGTAGCGCCTTGACTTAGTAATCATAAGTCCTAGGTTCGAGTACCGGTCGGGGTAAAAAAAATGATTCATGTTTTCACATATGTAATGCTTATTTGATAATTTCATGGCCCGAATGAGATTGGGATTTGAATTAAATGCTAAAATGAAGCCACGAGTGAGGTTGGGGAATCTGTAATATGAACATAGTGGCATTCAGTTAGAATGCGTTCATTCCTAAGTATAGCAGATATAAGCTATAAGGTTGGATTCCTTTTAACCTTCTGTGGTGTAGTGGTAGCGCCTTGACTTAGTAATCATAAGTCCTAGGTTCGAGTCCCGGTCAAGGTAAAAAAATGATTAATGTTTTCACATATGTAATGTGCTTATTTGATAATTTCATGGCCCGAATGAGATTGGGATTTGAATTAAATGCTAAAATGAAGCCACGAGTGAGGTTGGGGAATCTGTAATATGAACATAGTGGCATTCAGTTAGAATGCGTTCATTCCTAAGTATAGCAGATATAAGCTATAAGGTTGGATTCCTTTTAACCTTCTGTGGTGTAGTGGTAGCGCCTTGACTTAGTAATCATAAGTCCTAGGTTCGAGTCCCGGTCGGGGTAAAAAAATGATTCATGTTTTCACATATGTAATGTGCTTATTTGATAATTTCATGGCCCGAATGAGATTGGGATTTGAATTAAATGCTAAAATGAAGCCACGAGTGAGGTTGGGGAATCTGTAATATGAACATAGTGGCATTCAGTTAGAATGCGTTCATTCCTAAGTATAGCAGATATAAGCTATAAGGTTGGATTCCTTTTAACCTTCTGTGGTGTAGTGGTAGCGCCTTGACTTAGTAATCATAAGTCCTAGGTTCGAGTCCCAGTCGGGGTAAAAAAATGATTCATGTTTTCACATATGTAATGTGCTTATATGATAATTTCATGGCCCGAATGAGATTGGGATTTGAATTAAATGCTAAAATGAAGCCACGAGTGAGGTTGGGGAATCTGTAATATGAACATAGTGGCATTCAGTTAGAATGCGTTCATTCCTAAGTATAGCAGATATAAGCTATAAGGTTGGATTCCTTTTAACCTTCTGTGGTGTAGTGGTAGCGCCTTGACTTAGTAATCATAAGTCCTAGGTTCGAGTCCCGGTCGGGGTAAAAAAATGATTCATGTTTTCACATATGTAATGTGCTTATTTGATAATTTCATGGCCCGAATGAGATTGGGATTTGAATTAAATGCTAAAATGAAGCCACGAGTGAGGTTGGGGAATCTGTAATATGAACATAGTGGCATTCAGTTAGAATGCGTTCATTCCTAAGTATAGCAGATATAAGCTATAAGGTTGGATTCCTTTTAACCTTCTGTGGTGTAGTGGTAGCACCTTGACTTAGTAATCATAAGTCCTAGGTTCGAGTACCGGTCGGGGTAAAAAAATGATTCATGTTTTCACATATGTAATGTGCTTATTTGATAATTTCATGGCCCGAATGAGATTGGGATTTGAATTAAATGCTAAAATGAAGCCACGAGTGAGGTTGGGGAATCTGTAATATGAACATAGTGGCATTCAGTTAGAATGCGTTCATTCCTAAGTATAGCAGATATAAGCTATAAGGTTGGATTCCTTTTAACCTTCTGTGGTGTAGTGGTAGCGCCTTGACTTAGTAATCATAAGACCTAGGTTCGAGTCCCAGTCGGGGTAAAAAAATGATTCATGTTTTCACATATGTAATGTGCCTATTTGATAATTTCATGGCTCGAATGAGATTGGGATTTGAATTAAATGCTAAAATGAAGCCACGAGTGAGGTTGGGGAATCTGTAATATGAACATAGTGGCATTCAGTTAGAATGCGTTCATTCCTAAGTATAGCAGGTATAAGCTATAAGGTTGGATTCCTTTTAACCTTCTGTGGTGTAGTGGTAGCGCCTTGACATAGTAATCACAAGTCCTAGGTTCGAGTCCCGGTCGGGGTAAAAAAATGATTCATGTTTTCACATATGTAATGTGCTTATTTGATATTTTCATGGCCCGAATGAGATTGGGATTTGAATTAAATGCTAAAATGAAGCCACGAGTGAGGTTGGGGAATCTGTAAAATGAACATAGTGGCATTCAGTTAGAATGCGTTCATTCCTAAGTATAGCAGATATAAGCTATAAGGTTGGATTCCTTTTAACCTTCTGTGGTGTAGTGGTAGCGCCTTGACTTAGTAATCATAAGTCCTAGGTTCGAGTCCCGGTCGGGGTAAAAAAATGATTCATGTTTTCACATATGTAATGTGCTTATTTGATAATTTCATGGCCCGAATGAGATTGGGATTTGAACTAAATGCTAAAATGAAGCCACGAGTGAGGTTGGGGAATCTGCAATATGAACATAGTGGCATTCAGTTAGAATGCGTTCATTCCTAAGTATAGCAGATATAAGCTATAACGTTGGATTCCTTTTAACCTTCTGTGGTGTAGTGGTAGCGCCTTGACTTAGTAATCATAAGTCCTAGGTTCGAGTCCCAGTCGGGGTAAAAAAAGATTCATGTTTTCACATATGTAATGTGCTTATTTGGTAATTTCATGGCCCGAATGAGATTGGGATTTGAATTAAATGCTAAAATGAAGCCACGAGTGAGGTTGGGGAGTCTGTAATATGAACATAGTGGCATTCAGTTAGAATGCGTTCATTCCTAAGTATAGCAGATATAAGCTATAAGGTTGGATTCCTTTTAACCTTCTGTGGTGTAGTGGTAGCGCCTTGACTTAGTAATCATAAGTCCTAGGTTCGAGTCCCGGTCGGGGTAAAAAAATGATTCATGTTTTCACATATGTAATGTGCTTATTTGATAATTTCATGGCCCGAATGAGATTGGGATTTGAATTAAATGCTAAAATGAAGCCACGAGTGAGGTTGGGGAATCTGTAATATGAACATAGTGGCATTCAGTTAGAATGCGTTCATTCCTAAGTATAGCAGATATAAGCTATAAGGTTGGATTCCTTTTAACCTTCTGTGGTGTAGTGGTAGCGCCTTGACTTAGTAATCATAAGTCCTAGGTTCGAGTCCCGGTCGGGGTAAAAAAAATGATTCATGTTTTCACATATGTAATGTGCTTATTTGATAATTTCATGGCCCGAATGAGATTGGGATTTGAATTAAATGCTAAAATGAAGCCACGAGTGAGGTTGGGGAATCTGTAATATGAACATAGTGGCATTCAGTTAGAATGCGTTCATTCCTAAGTATAGCAGATATAAGCTATAAGGTTGGATTCCTTTTAACCTTCTGTGGTGTAGTGGTAGCACCTTGACTTAGTAATCATAAGTCCTAGGTTCGAGTCCCGGTCGGGGTAAAAAAATGATTCATGTTTTCACATATGTAATGTGCTTATTTGATAATTTCATGGCCCGAATGAGATTGGGATTTGAATTAAATGCTAAAATGAAGCCACGAGTGAGGTTGGCGAATCTGTAATATGAACATAGTGGCATTCAGTTAGAATGCGTTCATTCCTAAGTATAGCAGATATAAGCTATAAGGTTGGATTCCTTTTAACCTTCTGTGGTGTAGTGGTAGCGCCTTGACTTAGTAATCATAAGTCCTAGGTTCGAGTCCCGGTCGGGGTAAAAAAATGATTCATGTTTTCACATATGTAATGTGCTTATTTGATAATTTCATGGCCCGAATGAGATTGGGATTTGAATTAAATGCTAAAATGAAGCCACGAGTGAGGTTGGGGAATCTGTAATATGAACATAGTGGCATTCAGTTAGAATGCGTTCATTCCTAAGTATAGCAGATATAAGCTATAAGGTTGGATTCCTTTTAACCTTCTGTGGTGTAGTGGTATCGCCTTGACTTAGTAATCATAAGTCCTAGGTTCGAGTCGCGGTCGGGGTAAAAAAATGATTCATGTTTTCACATATGTAATGTGCTTATTTGATAATTTCATGGCTCGAATGAGATTGGGATTTGAATTAAATGCTAAAATGAAGCCACGAGTGAGGTTGGGGAATCTGTAATATGAACATAGTGGCATTCAGTTAGAATGCATTCATTCCTAAGTATAGCAGATATAAGCTATAAGGTTGGATTCCTTTTAACCTTCTGTGGTGTAGTGGTAGCGCCTTGACTTAGTAATCATAAGTCCTAGGTTCGAGTCCCAGTCGGGATAAAAAAATGATTCATGTTTTCACATATGTAATGTGCTTATTTGATAATTTCATGGCCCGAATGAGATTGGGATTTGAATTAAATGCTAAAATGAAGCCACGAGTGAGGTTGGGGAATCTGTAATATGAACATAGTGGCATTCAGTTAGAATGCGTTCATTCCTAAGTATAGCAGATATAAGCTATAAGGTTGGATTCCTTTTAACCATCTGTGGTGTAGTGGTAGCGCCTTGACTTAGTAATCATAAGTCCTAGGTTCGAGTCCCGGTCGGGGTAAAAAAATGATTCATGTTTTCACATATGTAATGTGCTTATTTGGTAATTTCATGGCCCGAATGAGATTGGGATTTGAATTAAATGCTAAAATGAAGCCACGAGTGAGGTTGGGGAATCTGTAATATGAACATAGTGGCATTCAGTTAGAATGCGTTCATTCCTAAGTATAGCAGATATAAGCTATAAGGTTGGATTCCTTTTAACCTTCTGTGGTGTAGTGGTAGCGCCTTGACTTAGTAATCATAAGCCCTAGGTTTGAGTCCCGGTCGGGGTAAAAAAATGATTTATGTTTTCACATATGTAATGTGCTTATTTGATAATTTCATGGCCCGAATGAGATTGGGATTTGAATTAAATGCTAAAATGAAGCCACGAGTGAGGTTGGGGAATCTGTAATATGAACATAGTGGCATCCAGTTAGAATGCGCTTATTCCTAAGTATAGCAGATATAAGCTATAAGGTTGGATTCCTTTTAACCTTCTGTGGTATAGTGGTAGCGCCTTGACTTAGTAATCATAAGTCCTAGGTGCGAGTCCCGGTCGGGGTAAAAAAATGATTCATGTTTTCACATATGTAATGTACATATTTGATAATTTCATGGCCCGAATGATATTGGGATTTGAATTAAATGCTAAAATGAAGCCACGAGTGAGGTTGGGGAATCTGTAATATGAACATAGTGGCATTCAGTTTGAATGCGTTCATTCCTAAGTATAGCAGATATAAGCTATAAGGTTGGATTCCTTTTAACCTTCTGTGGTGTAGTGGTAGCGCCTTGACTTAGTAATCATAAGTCCTAGGTTCGAGTCCCGGTCGGGGTAAAAAAATGATTCATGTTTTCACATATGTAATGTGCTTATTTGATAATTTCATGGCCTGAATGAGATTGGGATTTGAATTAAATGCTAAAATGAAGCCACGAGTGAGGTTGGGGAATCTGTAATATGAACATAGTGGCATTCAGTTAGAATGCGTTCATTCCTAAGTATAGCAGATATAAGCTATAAGGTTGGATTCCTTTTAACCTTCTGTGGTGTAGTGGTAGCGCCTTGACTTAGTAATCATAAGTCCTAGGTTTGAGTCCCGGTCGGGGTAAAAAAGATGATTCATGTTTTCACATATGTAATGTGTTTATTTGATAATTTCATGGCCCGAATGAGATTGGGATTTGAATTAAATGCTAAAATGAAGCCACGAGTGAGGTTGGCGAATCTGTAATATGAACATAGTGGCATTCAGTTAGAATGCGTTCATTCCTAAGTATAGCAGATATAAGCTATAAGGTTGGATTCCTTTTAACCTTCTGTGGTGTAGTGGTAGCACCTTGACTTAGTAATCATAAGTCCTAGGTTCGAGTCCCGGTCGGAGTAAAAAAATGATTCATGTTTTCACATATGTAATGTGCTTATTTGATAATTTCATGGCCCGAATGAGATTGGGATTTGAATTAAATGCTAAAATGAAGCCACGAATGAGGTTGGGGAATCTGTAATATGAACATAGTGGCATTCAGTTAGAATGCGTTCATTCCTAAGTATAGCAGATATAAGCTATAAGGTTGGATTCCTTTTAACCTTCTGTGGTGTAGTGGTAGCGCCTTGACTTAGTAATCATAAGTCCTAGGTTCGAGTCCCGGTCGGGGTAAAAAAATGATTCATGTTTTCACATATGTAATGTGCTTATTTGATAATTTCATGGCCCGATTGAGATTGGGATTTGAATTAAATGCTAAAATGAAGCCACGAGTGAGGTTGGGGAATCTGTAATATGAACATAGTGGAAATCAGTTAGAATGCGTTCATTCCTAAGTATAGCAGATATAAGCTATAAGGTTGGATTCCTTTTAACCTTCTGTGGTGTAGTGGTAGCGCCTTGACTTAGTAATCATAAGTCCTAGGTTCGAGTCCCGGTCGGGGTAAAAAAATGATTCATGTTTTCACATATGTAATGTGCTTATTTGATAATTTCATGGCCCGAATGAGATTGGGATTTGAATTAAATGCTAAAATGAAGCCACGAGTGAGGTTGGGGAATCTGTAATATGAACATAGTGGCATTCAGTTAGAATGCATTCATTCATAAGTATAGCAGATATAAGCTATAAGGTTGGATTCCTTTTAACCTTCTGTGGTGTAGTGGTAGCGCCTTGACTTAGTAATCATAAGTCCTAGGTTCGAGTCCCAGTCGGGATAAAAAAATGATTCATGTTTTCACATATGTAATGTGCTTATTTGATAATTTCATGGCCCGAATGAGATTGGGATTTGAATTAAATGCTAAAATGAAGCCACGAATGAGGTTGGGGAATCTGTAATATGAACATAGTGGCATTCAGTTAGAATGCGTTCATTCCTAAGTATAGCAGATATAAGCTATAAGGTTGGATTCCTTTTAACCTTCTGTGGTGTAGTGGTAGCGCCTTGACTTAGTAATCATAAGTCCTAGGTTCGAGTCCCGGTCAGGGTAAAGAAATGATTTATGTTTTCACATATGTAATGTGCTTATTTGATAATTGCATGGCCCGAATGAGATTGGGATTTGAATTAAATGCTAAAATGAAGCCACGAGTGAGGTTGGGGAATCTGTAATATGAACATAGTGGCATTCAGTTAGAATGCATTCATTCATAAGTATAGCAGATATAAGCTATAAGGTTGGATTCCTTTTAACCTTCTGTGGTGTAGTGGTAGCGCCTTGACTTAGTAATCATAAGTCCTAGGTTCGAGTCCCAGTCGGGATAAAAAAATGATTCATGTTTTCACATATGTAATGTGCTTATTTGATAATTTCATGGCCCGAATGAGATTGGGATTTGAATTAAATGCTAAAATGAAGCCACGAGTGAGGTTGGGGAATCTGTAATATGAACATAGTGGCATTCAGTTAGAATGCATTCATTCCTAAGTATAGCAGATATAAGCTATAAGGTTGGATTCCTTTTAACCTTCTGTGGTGTAGTGGTAGCGCCTTGACTTAGTAATCATAAGTCCTAGGTTCGAGTCCCAGTCGGGATAAAAAAATGATTCATGTTTTCACATATGTAATGTGCTTATTTGATAATTTCATGGCCCGAATGAGATTGGGATTTGAATTAAATGCTAAAATGAAGCCACGAGTGAGGTTGGGGAATCTGTAATATGAACATAGTGGCATTCAGTTAGAATGCGTTCATTCCTAAGTATAGCAGATATAAGCTATAAGGTTGGATTCCTTTTAACCATCTGTGGTGTAGTGGTAGCGCCTTGACTTAGTAATCATAAGTCCTTGGTTCGAGTCCCAGTCGGGATAAAAAAATGATTCATGTTTTCACATATGTAATGTGCTTATTTGGTAATTTCATGGCCCGAATGAGATTGGGATTTGAATTAAATGCTAAAATGAAGCCACGAGTGAGGTTGGGGAATCTGTAATATGAACATAGTGGCATTCAGATAGAATGCGTTCATTCCTAAGTATAGCAGATATAAGCTATAAGGTTGGATTCCTTTTAACCTTCTGTGGTGTAGTGGTAGCGCCTTGACTTAGTAATCATAAGCCCTAGGTTTGAGTCCCGGTCGGGGTAAAAAAATGATTTATGTTTTCACATATGTAATGTGCTTATTTGATAATTTCATGGCCCGAATGAGATTGGGATTTGAATTAAATGCTAAAATGAAGCCACGAGTGAGGTTGGGGAATCTGTAATATGAACATAGTGGCATTCAGTTTGAATGCGTTCATTCCTAAGTATAGCAGATATAAGCTATAAGGTTGGATTCCTTTTAACCTTCTGTGGTGTAGTGGTAGCGCCTTGACTTAGTAATCATAAGTCCTAGGTTCGAGTCCCAGTCGGGGTAAAAAAATGATTCATGTTTTCACATATGTAATGTGCTTATTTGATAATTTCATGGCCTGAATGAGATTGGGATTTGAATTAAATGCTAAAATGAAGCCACGAGTGAGGTTGGGGAATCTGCAATATGAACATAGTGGAATTCAGTTAGAATGCGTTCATTCCTAAGTATAGCAGATATAAGCTATAAGGTTGGATTCCTTTTAACCTTCTGTGGTGTAGTGGTAGCGCCTTGACTTAGTAATCATAAGTCCTAGGTTTGAGTCCCGGTCGGGGTAAAAAAAATGATTCATGTTTTCACATATGTAATGTGTTTATTTGATAATTTCATGGCCCGAATGAGATTGGGATTTGAATTAAATGCTAAAATGAAGCCACGAGTGAGGTTGGCGAATCTGTAATATGAACATAGTGGCATTCAGTTAGAATGCGTTCATTCCTAAGTATAGCAGATATAAGCTATAAGGTTGGATTCCTTTTAACCTTCTGTGGTGTAGTGGTAGCACCTTGACTTAGTAATCATAAGTCCTAGGTTCGAGTCCCGGTCGGAGTAAAAAAATGATTCATGTTTTCACATATGTAATGTGCTTATTTGATAATTTCATGGCCCAAATGAGATTGGGATTTGAATTAAATGCTAAAATGAAGCCACGAATGAGGTTGGGGAATCTGTAATATGAACATAGTGGCATTCAGTTAGAATGCGTTCATTCCTAAGTATAGCAGATATAAGCTATAAGGTTGGATTCCTTTTAACCTTCTGTGGTGTAGTGGTAGCGCCTTGACTTAGTAATCATAAGTCCTAGGTTCGAGTCCCGGTCGGGGTAAAAAAATGATTCATGTTTTCACATATGTAATGTGCTTATTTGATAATTTCATGGCCCGATTGAGATTGGGATTTGAATTAAATGCTAAAATGAAGCCACGAGTGAGGTTGGGGAATCTGTAATATGAACATAGTGGAAATCAGTTAGAATGCGTTCATTCCAAAGTATAGCAGATATAAGCTATAAGGTTGGATTCCTTTTAACCTTCTGTGGTGTAGTGGTAGCGCCTTGACTTAGTAATCATAAGTCCTAGGTTCGAGTCCCGGTCGGGTTAAAAAAATGATTCATGTTTTCACATATGTAATGTGCTTATTTGATAATTTCATGGCCCAAATGAGATTGGGATTTGAATTAAATGCTAAAATGAAGCCACGAGTGAGGTTGGGGAATCTGTAATATGAACATAGTGGCATTCAGTTAGAATGCATTCATTCATAAGTATAGCAGATATAAGCTATAAGGTTGGATTCCTTTTAACCTTCTGTGGTGTAGTGGTAGCGCCTTGACTTAGTAATCATAAGTCCTAGGTTCGAGTCCCAGTCGGGATAAAAAAATGATTCATGTTTTCACATATGTAATGTGCTTATTTGATAATTTCATGGCCCGAATGAGATTGGGATTTGAATTAAATGCTAAAATGAAGCCACGAATGAGGTTGGGGAATCTGTAATATGAACATAGTGGCATTCAGTTAGAATGCGTTCATTCCTAAGTATAGCAGATATAAGCTATAAGGTTGGATTCCTTTTAACCTTCTGTGGTGTAGTGGTAGCGCCTTGACTTAGTAATCATAAGTCCTAGGTTCGAGTCCCGGTCAGGGTAAAGAAATGATTTATGTTTTCACATATGTAATGTGCTTATTTGATAATTGCATGGCCCGAATGAGATTGGGATTTGAATTAAATGCTAAAATGAAGCCACGAGTGAGGTTGGGGAATCTGTAATATGAACATAGTGGCATTCAGTTAGAATGCGTTCATTCCTAAGTATAGCAGATATAAGCTATAAGGTTGGATTCCTTTTAACCTTCTGTGGTGTAGTGGTAGCGCCTTGACTTAGTAATCATAAGTCTTAGGTTCGAGTCCCGGTCGGGGTAAAAAAATGATTCATGTTTTCACATATGTAATGTACTTATTTTATAATTTCATGGCCCGAATAATATTGGGATTTGAAATAAATGCTAAAATGAAGCCACGAGTGAGGTTGGGGAATCTGTAATATGAACATAGTGGCATTAAGCTTGAATGCGTTCATTCCTAAGTATAGCAGATATAAGCTATAAGGTTGGATTCCTTTTAACCTTCTGTGGTGTAGTGGTAGCGCCTTGACTTAGTAATCATAAGTCCTAGGTTCGAGTCCCGGTCGGGGTAAAAAAATGATTCATGTTTTCACATATGTAATGTGCTTATTTGATAATTTCATGGCCCGAATGAGATTGGGATTTGAATTAAATGCTAAAATGAAGCCACGAGTGAGGTTGGGGAATCTGTAATATGAACATAGTGGCATTCAGTTAGAATGCGTTCATTCCTAAGTATAGCAGATATAAGCTATAAGGTTGGATTCCTTTTAACCTTCTGTGGTGTAGTGGTAGCGCCTTGACTTAGTAATCATAAGTCCTAGGTTTGAGTCCCGGTCGGGGTAAAAAAAATGATTCATGTTTTCACATATGTAATGTGCTTATTTGATAATTTCATTCCCCGAATGAGATTGGGATTTGAATTAAATGCTAAAATGAAGCCACGAGTAAGGTTGGCGAATCTGTAATATGAACATAGTGGCATTCAGTTAGAATGCGTTCATTCCTAAGTATAGCAGATATAAGCTATAAGGTTGGATTCCTTTTAACCTTCTGTGGTGTAGTGGTAGCACCTTGACTTAGTAATCATAAGTCCTAGGTTCGAGTTCCGGTCGGGGTAAAAAAATGATTCATGTTTTACATATGTAATGTGCTTATTTGAAAATTTCATGGCCCGCATGAGATTGGGATTTGAATTAAATGCTAAAATGAAGCCACGAATGAGGTTGGGGAATCTGTAATATGAACATAGAGGCATTCAGTTAGAATGCGTTCATTCCTAAGTATAGCAGATATAAGCTATAAGGTTGGATTCCTTTTAACCTTCTGTGGTGTAGTGGTAGCGCCTTGACTTAGTAATCATAAGTCCTAGGTTCGAGTCCCGGTCGGGGTAAAAAAATGATTCATGTTTTCACATATGTAATGTGCTTATTTGATAATTTCATGGCCCGAATGAGATTGGGATTTGAATTAAATGCTAAAATGAAGCCACGAGTGAGGTTGGGGAATCTGTAATATGAACATAGTGGCATTCAGTTAGAATGCGTTCATTCCTAAGTACAGCAGATATAAGCTATAAGGTTGGATTCCTTTTAACCTTCTGTGGTGTAGTGGTAGCGCCTTGACTTAGTAATCATAAGTCCTAGGTTCGAGTCCCAGTCGGGATAAAAAAATGATTCATGTTTTCACATATGTAATGTGCTTATTTGATATTTTCATTGCCCGAATGAGATTGGGATTTGAATTAAATGCTAAAATGAAGCCACGAGTGAGGTTGGGGAATCTGTAATATGAACATAGTGGCATTCAGTTAGAATGCGTTCATTCCTAAGTATAGCAGATATAAGCTATAAGGTTGGATTCCTTTTAACCATCTGTGGTGTAGTGGTAGCGCCTTGACTTAGTAATCATAAGTCCTAGGTTCGAGTCCCGGTCGGGGTAAAAAAATGATTCATGTTTTCACATATGTAATGTGCTTATTTGATAATTTCATGGCCCGAATGAGATTGGGATTTGAATTAAATGCTAAAATGAAGCCACGAGTGAGGTTGGGGAATCTGTAATGTGAACATAGTGGCATTCAGTTAGAATGCGTTCATTCCTAAGTATAGCAGATATAAGCTATAGGGTTGGATTCCTTTTAACCTTCTGTGGTGTAGTGGTAGCGCCTTGACTTAGTAATCATAAGTCCTAGGTTCGAGTCCCAGTCGGGATAAAAAAATGATTCATGTTTTCACATATGTAATGTGCTTATTTGATAATTTCATGGCCCGAATGAGATTGGGATTTGAATTAAATGCTAAAAAAAAGCCACGAGTGAGGTTGGGGAATCTGTAATATGAACATAGTGGAATTTCAGTTAGAATGCGTTCATTCCTAAGTATAGCAGATATAAGCTATAAGGTTGGATTCCTTTTAACCTTCTGTGGTGTAGTGGTAGCGCCTTGACTTAGTAATCATAAGTCCTAGGTTCGAGTCCCAGTCGGGATAAAAAAATGATTCATGTTTTCACATATGTAATGTGCTTATTTGATAATTTCATGGCCCGAATGAGATTGGGATTTGAATTAAATGCTAAAAAAAAGCCACGAGTGAGGTTGGGGAATCTGTAATATGAACATAGTGGCATTCAGTTAGAATGCGTTCATTCCTAAGTATAGCAGATATAAGCTATAAGGTTGGATTCCTTTTAACCTTCTGTGGTGTAGTGGTAGCGCCTTGACTTAGTAATCATAAGTCCTAGGTTCGAGTCCCGGTCGGGGTAAAAAAATGATTCATGTTTTCACATAGGTAATGTGCTTATTTGATAATTTCATGTCCCGAATGAGATTGGGATTTGAATTAAATGCTAAAATGAAGCCACGAGTGAGGTTGGGGAATCTGTAATATGAACATAGTGGCATTCAGTTAGAATGCGTTCATTCCTAAGTATAGCAGATATAAGCTATAAGGTTGGATTCCTTTTAACCTTCTGTGGTGTAGTGGTAGCTCCTTGACTTAATAATCATAAGTCCTAGGTTCGAGTCCTGGTCGGGGTAAAAAAATGATTCATGTTTTCACATAGGTAATGTGCTTATTTGATAATTTCATGGCCCGAATGAGATTGGGATTTGAATTAAATGCTAAAATGAAGCCAAGAGTGAGGTTGGGGATTCTGTAATATGAACATAGTGGCATTCAGTTAGAATGCGTTCATTCCTAAGAATAGCAGATATAAGCTATAAGGTTGGATTCCTTTTAACCTTCTGTGGTGTAGTGGTAGCGCCTTGACTTAGTAATCATAAGTCCTAGGTTCGAGTCCCGGTCGGGGTAAAAAAAATGATTCATGTTTTCACATATGTAATGTGCTTATTTGATAATTTCATGGCCCAAATGAGATTGGGATTTGAATTAAATGCTAAAATGAAGCCACGAGTGAGGTTGGAGAATCTGTATTATGAACATAGTGGCATTCAGTTAGAATGCGTTCATTCCTAAGAATAGCAGATATAAGCTAGAAGGTTGGATTCCTTTTAACCTTCTGTGGTGTAGTGGTAGCGCCTTGACTTAGTAATCATAAGTCCTAGGTTCGAGTCCCGGTCGGGGTAAAAAAATGATTCATGTTTTCACATATGTAATGTGCTTATTTGATAATATCATGGCCCGAATGAGATTGGGATTTGAATTAAATGCTAAAATGAAGCCACGAGTGAGGTTGGGGAATCTGTAATATGAACATAGTGGCATTCAGTTAGAATGCGTTCATTCCTAAGTATAGCAGATATAAGCTATAAGGTTGGATTCCTTTTAACCTTCTGTGGTGTAGTGGTAGCGCCTTGACTTAGTAATCATAAGTCCTAGGTTCGAGTCCCGGTCGGGGTAAAAAAATGATTCATGTTTTCACATATATAATGTGCTTATTTGATAATTTCATGGCCCGAATGAGATTGGGATTTGAATTAAATGCTAAAATGAAGCCACGAGTGAGGTTGGGGAATCTGTAATATGAACATAGTGGCATTCAGTTAGAATGCGTTCATTCCTAAGTATAGCAGATATAAGCTATAAGGTTGGATTCCTTTTAACCATCTGTGGTGTAGTGGTAGCGCCTTGACTTAGTAATCATAAGTCCTAGGTTCGAGTCCCGGTCGGGGTAAAAAAAATGATTCATGTTTTCACATATGTAATGTGCTTATTTGGTAATTTCATGGCCCGAATGAGATTGGGATTTGAAT